>JANRMT010062800.1:7526492-7539813 GCA_026402145.1 Polypterus bichir lapradei
TAGATAGATAGATAGATAGATAGATAGATAGATAGATAGATAGATAGTATAAGTGCCAGAGTGGATAGACTGGAATTCAGCAGAGAGTTCATAATTGATGGAAATCTTAATGGTAGAAGCAACCCAGCCAGGATAGCTAGCACCTCCTATCCCAGTCAGGACATTCAGACAATAACAGATAGACTGTAACAGTTTATCCCCCAACACAGGAAGTGGCCTTGCTTTGGTTTAGACACCCAAAGGGTTTCATGAGACCTTAAGTCTGGAAGGGTAACTCTGTCCGGGTTCCTGGGTGCTGCCAGAGGCCACTGCTGAGACAAGTTCTCTTTACTCTGGGGAACTTCCACCTGACCTGAAAGTGCTTGGTACGGGCTATGGCCTGGCAGTGGGAGTACTCATGGGTCTCATGTAAAAGAAACCATTCTGCCTTGCCCAGATGAGTCAGAGTCAGAAGGCAGAGGGCAAAACTCATTTGGAGGAGCTGAAGAAGAGAGAAAAGGAACTTGTAGAATCATTGGTCATATTATTTTGCCCATTGTCCACTTGTCAAGGTACTATTATTAACTCTTTGAGGGCTGAATATTTTTTCCAAAAACTCTGTTTTCTGAAAGGCACCCAATGCACTGGTTTCACACATAAATCAACATACAACGTCTGTTGGCAGCTGTTTGGCATCTCTGGCAGCAGTGGCTGTGCAGGGATGGCTCGATTGCCAGCAGAAATGCACGGTGGGCCGGCTACTTCTTTGTCTTTGCACAGCAGGTGGGCGGCGATGGCGGTGGCAATGTGACGCAATATGGTTTGTACCTTTTGTCATCATAAGTGGTGGTCCTCCTAGGCGAACACTGCTGTAGGTGTATCAGCTACTCGAACGTGTTCAGCGCCACGACCAGCTGGGGACCGATAGGCTGATGCCGGTACCTCACTTTCATTTTCGTTATACATCTCCAGAACACTTGCATCAAACTCAGAGTCTGAAAAGTCACAGTTCGATCCAGCGATAATATGTAAAATATCCATGGAGTATTTTGCTTTGCACATTTGTTTTAGTCTCGCCAGATGTTGATGCCATTTTAGAGGCTGTTTGTTCTTCACTACTCATTCACACGCAGGGAATTGAGCTCAAATCAACAAAGCTACATAACTTTCCTTCAACCAAAGAGAGTCGAACTAAAACATAAGGGCGAGTTTTGTCACAGTTTACAGCCCATTACCATCCTCTACCCCTGAATTTTGACAAAAGTCAACATTAGCCCTGAAAGAGTTAAATAAATATCATTTATTTGAAACTGGGGGCTAAGTTTGTTTGAGTTATGTCTGGTGTTCAGGACTCTGGGGCACCCCTAGCGGTCATAATTGAAAGATATTATATATGTGAGCAGAAGCAGCACTTAAGCTAATTAAAAGCTGCACATGCCCTTTAAAGGCACTAAATCAAAAACACCTCTTACTGAACTGTGCTTTTAAAGTCTATAATTACTATACCATATTAACATAGTGATTGCTTGATTCATTTCATAATAAGATTTCATCCATATGCAACACACTTATTTATCCCTATGCAACACTGTTATTTATTACTTCACTCTTGTCTTCTTACTTATGCATAAATCTCAGATGAAATAACCATTGCCTAGTACCCACACTGGAACTGGAATATCAGCTGATTCATTTATTTATTTTTTTAAGGATTCTAAGAATTATGTTTACTCAATCACCTTTTCCATTATAGGATGTCTTGGGGTCTGATAGGTGGATGAAATTGTGGAATTCACAACATTTTCATGATTTGGATCTGAATTATTTTTTAATTTCTTCTGTGCCATTCTGATGATGGAGGTGGGGAACTTCTGAACTAACATTATCAGAATTGCTTAACTTGGTTAAGGTTTATCAACAAGACTAGGCTTTCGCATTCTTGATTGATTCGTGTAATGTTTAACAATTGATTACTTGCTTTTCTAGTTGACAATAGGTTCAATCATTCAAATGTTATATTTATATATTAATGATTTACTGAGTGTTTCAAACGTTTCGTTTAGATCATCTCTGATCCTGGAAGACCACCGTAGCTGCAGGTTTTCATTCTAACCATTTTCTTAACTAGTAACAAGTTTTTGCTCCTGTATAACTTAATTTTAATCGGCTTGGTATTTAAAACTCTGACTCCTTGATAGTTTTTCCTTAATTATCATGCAAACAATAATGAGATACAAAACGAGTCAGCACAAGACCAACAAACCTGTGCCCATCACACGATATCGGAAAATAAAAAAAGATGAGGGTCTCAGTATTGTTGATCTGCTAAGGTCACCAAAACATTTTGACGATGTTCTTAAAAAAAGAAAATTAACAGTTTTGGAAATGTCTGCTGTGGCAGAACATGAGCACCAACAAGCCTTGGAATTAAATAACAGATTTAATTAACAAGAGTTGACTTCTAATTAACAAACTGGTTAGACCGAAATTGGTCAGAGTGGAGACTTTGACTTAGTTGGTCGTCTGTTGGCTTACTTCATATCCCATTTCTGTTTAGCTACCATTTAATAAAAAAAGCAATTCAGGGAACTGAGTGTTAAAAAGCAAGGTAATTAAAATTACGGAAAAATAAGTCAATTAACAGCAGAAATTGATCACTGACAGAAAGGAATACCTGCAGCCACTGCAGCGCTTCAGGATTAGAATTTGACACCCCTGATTTAGAATAAGGGTAACGAGGAGGCATGACTCAGTACTCACCTAATGAGCATGCCTAACGGACGGAGATATAAACCAGACAATAACCTACAGAGAGGGTCTTCTTTTATTCCATTTGAGAATGACACACACTGTTGTGAGTATGCAACTGAAGAGGTTCAGTAACTTAGAATGTGCCGCCTGGACAAAGAATGAAGATCATCTTAAAACTGCTGCAGCTCCAAGAGTCCAGATTGTATACTTTATGAAGTATGGCTGCCTGTGCTTCTGCTTATGATATCACACTTAGGTTATATTAAATAGAAGAACAGTTTGCCTTTACTGCCATTCTACTTGTGGTTTCTTGCCTGGGAATTGGGAGCTCATTTGGTCTGCGTATAGTTCAGTCTTAGCTGAAACGGGACTATATGAGCAAGGATTTATCTTAGTGGATGAAGTCCCAACTGCCCAGTGTGCACACTATAGCTGACAATCCTTGAGCCTGTTAAGAAGAAACAGAAGCACACAGGTTTAATAGATAGGATATGCATAGGGGAGTCTAGGGTGAAACAGCACTAAGGTCTACCAGTTACCTAGTGGGCACACTATGCCTGTTAGTCCACAAGTCTGGTAAGAAGAAGACAACCAGAGCCTATTTCTGCAGTATCAGGGAAATTTCAAAGGGATGCCAGTCCACTGTAGCTCACAGTCAAGCGCACATCCTTGCTCAGACAATTTGGGGCAGATTTAATGGGACCAACTAACGTGAAATGCCCATCACTGATGCTGGAAGTAACCAGGAGTACAAGTCTGAAAATGCAAACTCTACATGGACATTGATCTGTTTGACATTGGAGTCAGGTTCCTGAAGTAGCACTAAGCTATCGTACTCCTCTGTGAGCCATCATCATATTTGTATGATACCTTTCATAATAAATACGGTCATCGGCCCTATTACAATTTAAACATATTCTTAGTCCGTATCATCTGCAGTACAATATATACTGATATATTTCAGCATGTCCTGAAACCTCAATACTACCCCCAGCCATCAAGCCTACTCCCTTCACAAAAATCAATAGACATTGCTATCTGTCCTGTCCTTTCCTCTCAGATTTCTCATCAAAACAGGCTTGCTTGTACTCTCTCGTTCTCATTGCCTGTCCATCCCTTTTGTCTTTCATAACATTTGTCTTCTTTCCTGAGCACAGCCCACTTATTTTATCTTGTGACCACCGCAGCTGACACTAGTCAATCACGACATGTCTTTGTAAATAGCTAAAACCCAAGCGACCGCACATAGTGATGCACCTCCTTTCTGTGGTTACGTCACCAAGCCATGCTTAAAAAGCATTAATAAATTAATTCAATAAAACACCCCTTGGACTCCTCTTGTTACAGTGTCCTGAACTTTAATAAACAGTTTCAGAGGGCAGAAATAAGAAAAAACCTATGACTAGAAAAAACAAGACAGCAAGGATCAATCGAGTGCTGTAAAAATGGGCAGTGTGGGCATTCAGAAATTTATTTTTCTGCTTAGAAAACTAGGACCGGAAAGCACCATTAAGGAATTAGATTTGAATCCAGGGGACAGGTAACAAATGTAAAGCTCAAAGAGACAAAACTAAATCGATATACCAGAAACAGAGGGAAAAAAAACAAGAACAAGGTCAAAAACAAATAAAATTTCAGCCCAGAAGTCCTAACAAAATTATGGGTTTCTTGCCCATATCACTACCACAGAATCTATTTTTAGATAGGATCCAGTAGTTTCATGTCAGACATTTTTCCCCACCATCTTTAATAGGTAAGACATAACAGCACAATGCTGTACTGACACAAAGCAAGAGTAAAGATTAACTTTAAAAAGGGGCCAGAACTGGGTGCAATAAACTGTGCACCGAAATCCTAAACACTAAACAAAAACCTTCCAAAACTGTCAGAAAAATACTGAGTGCCAAATCCAAAATGCTAAACAAAAAGTCCAAAATCAAAAAAGGGCATTGGAAAAAGCTGAATTCAAAATACATTTGGCAGCACCTGCTTGAGGATTATCCACAATCTTGGACAACCAGCAAGTGCACAATGCTTTACACTTACACATGTTTCCTGTTGTCATGTGGTAGACACCAAGATAGTAACCATAATCAAAAGTTCATAAAATGGTGGCACCCATGTAAAAACAAAATAGCATTCATAATAGAAATATAATGCAAATGACCTTTAACTAAGTGAGAAAGAAAATTTAAAGTCAAAAATAATAATAGAATTAAATTCTGAATGGTGCAAAACCTCTTGTTACACCCCAACCATGTTATTAAATAAAACGTCAAATGTGAAACAAAGTAAATAATAGTTCGGTCAGGTGACCAGCAGTGTGCATAGCAACCGTAACCAATATGGCCAGAGCCCCGCTGCACAGTCTCAAAATGGCAGTGCAAAAAAAAGGACTCAAAGATAGGATTGGCGAGCTTGTTAGGCTGATGCATGTTCTAATAAAATTATTTCTAATACTGTAAAGTTCTAAATAACGATATATTAAATAAATAATAAGAAATAAATGTGTAAGAACTCCCGACACCCAGACGTTCTTTAGCTAAAACAGAATTTGAATAGCAGAAGGTCAATGTGCAGTTCAGGGAGTCAAATGGCCCAGCTGCAGAAGATGGAGATGATCTTCAAGAGGACAGTCCATGTGTTGTTCTTTTTTGTTAAGTGTTAGCAAGTAGCCAGCTAAAAGAAAGCACTTAGACCAAAGAGAGTGAAGGGTTCTTTGACAATATAAAATTAGAACCTTCCGCCTTTATGGTTTCTTTCTTGACATTGATGGATGCACACTGCATTTACTATATCAATTGCAATTAAAGCCAAATGACTGACTAAGGATGGGGGAACCAAAGGAAAGGGATAAAGAAGGAGCTGAGGAGCAAAGCACAATAAAGATGTAATGATAAGGCCAAAAATTAACATAAAGTAACAGAAGAAAATAACAGGAGATAAAGACAAGGACAAGTGGAAAACCTTCATGCAACGCTTGATACAGAATGGCTGGTAATGATGATAAAGGATAATGATGAAAGTCTGACCTGCACACTCTCTGTTGCGATCTGAAGTATAATTTGCATGCAAATTTTAAAGAGAGCTACATCTCCTTTTAAAATCTCCCAATTCTTTAAGGAAGCTAGCATCTGTTTTTTGTTTTTTTTAATTCATCTTATTATTAAAAATCAGTCATTTAGAGAATTATTTCATTCTGTAACCAAAAACCTCATGAAATATTTCATTAATAAGCGTTAATCAAATATTGTCTTTTTTGCTTTTTGTGTTTCTAAAATATATTTAATCTCATTTTTAATTTGGTGGTGTAACTTTTTTTATTATAATTTTCTCAATGCATTCTTAGGCTCAGAGGTCTGCACAGACTTAAAAATTAAACACAGAGATGGTAAAACACAAAACACTGTGCAATGTATGCATTTCATTTTTGGTTGGCATGTACTGAAAGTACTGTTCTTCCATTACTCCTGTAGTAGTTTGTCTTTTTTATTTTTATCTTTACATTATTTTTCTTCAGTCTTTAAATTGTACCACCATCAAAATGCAAAAGTACCAATTTTAGAAATTTGATCAACCTTAATAAAAGGGTAAATATCAACAGAGTGTAATTGCAGACCGCAGTACCCATGAGGTCAATCATGTAATGACCCAACATCATGAAACGCCTTCAACGTCAGTCATATAACACCCATCACATTACACTATGATTAGCATTAGGGCCCCGTGACACTATGGTTAAGATTAGGCTTGTGGGAGGGTTATCTGAGTCAAAGGGCATTTTGTGACTGATGTTGTGGGCATTGCCTGATCTATGTTATAGGTATTGCAAGCTGCAGCTAGACCCTTCTTAAATATCTGTGTGTGTCTGTCTGTGTGTCCGCCCAGTTGCTGCCTCTCTGTCATTCCAAAAGATGGCACATCACAAACATCACAAAAGATGGTGCATCAAAAGCATTAACACAGCTTTTGCAAATCCCATATGAAAGTGCATATAACAGGGGGTACTGCAATGGTTAACTCTGAGGTCTATGTTGATTACTGAGATTTCAACCCATCTTAGACCGGTAGCACAGCTAGTTGAAATATAAATGAATAGTCGACTGACTACTATATTTGTGATTGTCTTAAACATTTCATTTGTAATTGTGGTTTGGGAAACCAAGTGTACAGGAATTTCAATATATTGTATGTACCTTCTTAATTCCAGTGTTAGTACAGTATGTTACAATTATAGCAAATACTTTTTTGATATTTCAAGAAGAACACAGTCACATGTGACATATGCATTTGGTCCCAAGATAAATCTCCTTAGTAAGAAGATAAGGCTGAGTCAATTCTAGCTTTTAGTTGCTCACTGTGTTGTGTCACTGTTTGACCTTCAAGGCTTTCATCCTGCCAGATTCGACTGGTTTTATGCCTTACTTGTTAGTGTGCCATGTATACCACACCCACACAAACAGATGCTGCTGTGTTTATGTCTTTCAGAATAACCTTTCTGCCTGTTTATTTGAATGCAACACTTATTTTCTCAAATTTTGGTTATAAAAATTAATTGGTAAACATCCATCCATCCATCCATTATCCAACCTGCTATATCCTAACTACACATGAGGTCCAAAGAGCTGTTCATGCAAGTAAACACAGTCCATCATTAGGCAGAGAAAGCAAAACAAACCCATCCGAGAGACAACTTAAAGATGAGGAGTGGTCAAGACATTCTTAAAGAGAAAGTATGCAGTGGTGAGCTCAGCAACACTGGACAGCCATGGAAGACAACTGTGCTGGATGATTACAGAATTCATTTCTTGGAGAAGAAGAGCCTTTCACAAAATTTAGCCAAACCAAGAACATTTTCTGGGAAGTAGGCATATCATTGCTAAAGTCTACAATCAACAGCAGACTTCACGAAAGTAAATATAGAGGGTTTACCACAAAGTGAAAACCTTTGGTAATCCTCAGGCATTGGAAGGACAGACAAGACTACCAGAAAATCCATCCATCCATTATCCAACCTGCTATATCCTAACTACAGGGTCACGGGGGTCTGCTGGAGCCAATCCCAGCCAACACAGGGCACAAGGCAGGAAAGAAACCCGGTCAGGGTGCCAGCCCACCGCAGAATTGGTAAACAATTACCTATTTATGTGACATTAATGCTTTAAGCAGTGTGCAATCTGATACTTAACAGATAAGAAAATCAATAAAATTAAATACATATTGAAAAAATAATAGCTATCGACATATGCATTTTACAAGGTTTTGGGTGAATATATGCACAATTTCAATGTAGAGAATCGTGCCTGCCTGGCACCTCTGCTCACCACATGTGAATCCCCGGTTTTCACACAACACCATATGTCAACGTAAATACTTAATAAATAGCAGTGACCATAAATCCAAGGGTCTTGTTGTGTTAAGGTAAATTTTAAATAATATTTTTTCCAGTTTAAAAAATTAGCATTGGGTTTCCACACATTAAGCTGCTAAAATTTGGAACATGTTATATTTTGGTGAGCTGCTACAAGAAATATAGAGTTGAAATAAAGAGTTGCCTTAGCGTGTATTTTAGTGTAACGTTGATTTCTTCGGATTAACATCACTGTGAAATTTATTTGAATATGTTGTTTATTTATGATGAGACATTTATTTGCATGAATATGGTATGGTTTCAGGTAGTATTTTACAATTCTCATTACAGGCCACAGAACCCTGAAAGTTTTTCGACTGTACATAGTAGAGTAATCGACACTGACAGCTTGAAAAGTCAAAAGAGATATGTCCTCATCAAAGGCCTATGATTTAGCAACCATAAGGCAATTATGGAGTTTTTTTAAACAGTAAATCAATTGTTGCCCGTTGTACTGGAATATTAATACTACAATTACTGAAAAAAGAAATATAAGTATGAATATGACACATATCTCTGTTATGTATTAGTGTGAATTTATGCATATTTTGTTTTTTTGTGTTCTCTTAATATTATTATTTTTTTATATTTTTGTGTTATTTCCATTGAATTTTAAATTATTGGTTATTTATGTACTATGTCTTACTTATGCTCCCTGTTCCCCTTGAGAAAAGCCCCCAGGAGGTGCCGCCTTGCTGACATCACCACTCCTGAGCCATCCCTCTGGGTATTTAAGTGATCAGAGAAGGCTCAGGAGTTGGAGATCATTCATTTTTGGTGGAGTTCTTTAATTACTGTTTGCTGGGTGGATCTTCTGGATATCTGATTACCTCTTCATCTCTATTAAGGATTCTGATTTTGGATATCGTTTTGGGACTTGTTTGCTTAGCATTGCCTTTTTGACAACTGCTTTTTTTCCCCTCTATTTGTTTTATAAGCATTTTTCTCTATTTTGCTATTTTTTTTAAATAAATTCTTTCATTTATGAAGATTCTTTCCTTTGCCCCAAGACAAGGGTTTATGGTCATTCCTCATCTTGTATGACTTTGTTATATTTTTGAACATTTTGAGTTGTTTTGTCAGCTCCCCATTTATGGGGTCTGCTCTGGTTGAAGGCAGCAAGTAGTATTTGGGGTCTGACTGACTTCAGGAGTCCCTCCTGAGAGCTTTTGAGAGCCTCACACCCATTTTGCATTTGTGGGAGACTCCATATCATAACAATTTCTAGAAATACTGTATAAATATCTTTAACCGACAATTGAAATTAAAATATTGCCTTCTATGGACCTAGAAGATGATATGCATGGAATGGCAAGGTATGGTATAATAATAATAATGTTTTTATTTTTTTTAACTTTAGGTGCCTAATAATTTAAACAGTTTATTAAAAGTATTTACTGTTTAAACTCCCTGCCAACGATGCTATATTAATTAAAGATTGACTGATATATAACTATATCAACACATAAATAGAAACAGATAAACACATTCAAAGTGTAAGAGCCGGGCTCCTAATATGATGCTAATGGTGGATAAGAAAAGTAAGAATGAGGAAGGTCACTTGAATATGGAGGCTGGAAAAACAAAAATGAGGTTCTACCTATCAAGAGGAAAATAAACTGCCAGGTGCACACTGTCTCCTGCTGAGTCCAGCCCCACCATTGGCATTGTCCAACGTAGAATGCTGCATTGTTATCAACCATGACTTTGGTAGAATAACTCATTGGCTCAATGGAGTCTGCCATTGAAAGCTGTCCTTTACCATCCAGGCTAAGGTCCCATGTCAAGGCCAAGCAAAAGCTGCTTTTGGCTTTCAGCAAACATAATATGGCAGTCTCATTATCAGAAATAGTAGGCACAATTTGATGTACTTGTAACAGGACCGTTTATATTGTATTGTCTACTTTAGACATACTTAATATTGGTGGTGTACATGTTGGCAAGATGTCTGAATAAAAGGGCTATATTTATAAATAGAAAGTTGTCATGGGAATAAAAGGTTACCAGTTCCCTACCAATGGGGCTTTGTTGTAACTCTGTGTTGGAACTAATTTAGAAACGGGCATTTGGGAGTAATAAACCGACTCTTTCTAAGCTGCATTAATGATGTCTTCTGTTCTGAGCACCAGACATGCAATATTTTTGAAAGCCTTTCTTACACACAGTTTGCACTTAAACTAAAGAATGAAAACATTACCTTATAGAACGAAGTATGGTTAGAATTAGAAAATCTCTGGGGAATGTGACATGTTAGGTAGTGGCTCACTTTGAACCTGTCTGTCATAAGCTGTTAGACTAACTGATCTTCGCATGGTACTAACATGTCTGAAAAGAGAAATAACAACAGCAGAACTATCATAGTAAATAAGAACACTAAATTACTCAGGATTGACAATGCTGCCTCATGGATTTAGCAATCTGGATCTGATCCCTACTCCTTGTTCCTGGATGTGTGGAGTTTATGCGTTTGCGTGGGTTATTATATTTTCCTCTATAACATCCTAAAGACATTGTATTGCTGTGGACTCACAACACGAGCTGTTTAAGTTTTCAAATTTGCAGGCACAAACATCTGGCTCAGAAGCAGACACCTTAAAGCACGAGCTAATCGGAGAACTCAGCCACACAGGCACCACTTCTGAACACTGAGAGAGGAGCGTCTTCCTGGAGACATCAGATGAGCTTTCTCGTTCAGCCCTCCACCTTTTACGTGCAACAACTCCACTACATTCTCCACCCATCCACAGTATTAATCCCACCTTTGTTGCCAAGCGTGTTTCAGTGAAGTCACACCAGAAAGCATCTCAGTTCGCAAATTTGTACTGTAGTGAACTGCCAGTTATCAACCGCAAACCTGAAATTAAAAACCTAGACAGAAGTCGTTGCTGAAAAGTGTGCAGAAAAGCTCAGCACCAAAAGCTAGTAAGCAGTAACCCTAACAAGACATAAAGATTTTCAGGGCTTTTTTGTTTAATTTTTCATGCAAAAAACTAAATAATGAATACTGATCATCATCTTTTATACCCTCTAAAAAAATGACACCACACCACAGCAACAAAAACCACTACAACTGTCCTGCCCATGTAATAATTAGACTGTATGACTCAGTTCAAATGGATCTGTTTCACAAGTGACACAATCCAATTACTGGATCAAGAATGGCCAAACAACAATAAACGTGTTTATTCAGATCTGTACTGTATGTGATTTCTAAAAACTTGTTTGTCAAACCTTATGTACTGTGATTCTCACCTAACAAAAGACAAAAAAATCTGTCTTTGAATTAGACAGTCCCTCTTCTGACCCAAGGAAAACACAAATGATTGCCAAAAATGCCACTATTAGCAGATTTTAAGAAAACAGCCAAACATTTGAGTGGGATTTCTGATGTTGAATGGTAAATAAGGAGCAGGAGCAACGTGTTTGGAAAAGAGCAGACAGAAAAAACGAAGACAAGAGCGTGGCAGTCTTTGACGGCTTTTAAAAATGCAGAGTGTGTGAAAAAGTGCATATGAGCCGAGCATGAAGGGATAAACATCACTGGTTTTGCCTGTTACTTTATGGAGTCTGTGAGACTCAGGCATCAAATGTATAGACAGTACATTGATGATAAGCTTCTTAAGTGCTGAGTTCTTTCAGAAAAAGTAACATATTAAAACTAAACTGACAATAATTAATTCAAACCAAAAGGGCTTTTTGCTTGGAAAAAAATACAGAGTTAAAAATTAAAGGTTTTCGAAACAATGGTTAAAAAATGATAGTTCTCTTTGATCAAAAATCAACATCAATGTTTTGTGTGCTTCTTCAATTGCGTCTTTGCTCTTTATGTCCTTTACAGTCTGAAATATTCATATTGACTCTCCACCTACTTTACATTGTTTAGGCTGGGAAGTTTCACATGCTTCTAACAAAAACTCAAATGCTGATCTTCTAACATTCACTTTTTTTAGTGAGGAGGGCATTTTTGTCTATTTTAGTCTTTTGTAAATGATTACTAAATATTTAATGTATCATTTAGAATGCTTTTTCGTGTACTTTATTTGTGTAATTTACCTTATTTGATATGTATAGTTTAAACAAAAACAAATAAATGCATCCACCAATCATACATTTTCTAAACATTATACTGCTACAACCACTACTAGTCTAGTGTGACCCGACATTTGCGCGATAGACATATGAGCGCCGACAAAATAGCTCCGATTAAAACTCGGCGTCAAAATCGCGAAACTTTCATTAAATATGAATTACTTGTTTAAAGCTTATATAATAATTTTTATTTTAGAAGTCAATATTATGAGACGCGGCATGCCATCAGCACAGCACGCAGATAGTCCTTAAGATCACGCCCTGCATATGTAGGAAGAATTGCAGCAAGACGTCTTGATAGTTGAGCGTATTTAGACTTGCTGGCTGCCTGACTGCTGGTAATTCCGCTTTGTATATGACACGTTATGCCAACCCTCGACTGAGTTATTTGTTTGCGGCATACCATCAGCAGTTATAACAGTTATAACCTAGCACATAATGTGTACATAATGTGCACGTACGCGTCCCACTCTCTTGGCCTCTCTCGTGATTTTGTCGTGGCGATTTTGCCGGCGCGCATTTGTCGAAAACCAGTTAGCGGGTTTGTCGGTGCTCATTTGTCCGTCACGGTTTTGTCGGGGCGCATATGTCTATCGCGCTTTTGTCGGTGAACCCTAGTCTAGAATTAACATATTAGAATTCTCTATAATGCATGTAAATAAGAATTTCACTGCACACAAGAAAATATTAACACTACTATCTATCTATCTATCTATATATCTTCATTTGTGAGGTGGTGCCACAGAACCCCAGACACAACCTCAGAGACTCAAGTCTCAGGTTCAAATGAAAGATTTATTATAACAAATACTTCCCATGCAGGCTTCTTGTCTACTCCAAATACAATCACAATTCCCTCTTATCTTTCTTCTGCTTCACACTTCCCAGGGGAGCTTTGTCCTCTTTCACCTGACTTCAACTTGCCTGGGTGAGGTAGAGTGGCACCTTTTATACTGTATATGACCTGGGAGTACTTCTGGTGCCAGGACATTGCCTATAGGAAGCACTTTCAAATCTATCTATCTATCTATCTATCTATCTATCTATCTATCTATCTATCTATCTATCTATCTATCTATCTATCTATCTATC
>JANRMT010062800.1:7539823-7561968 GCA_026402145.1 Polypterus bichir lapradei
ATCTATCTATCTATCTATCTATCTATCTATCTATCTATCTATCTATCATATAGTTCCTTTCACATCTATCTATCTTTCTACAGTAACTATCTATCATGGCAGTGTGAAGTGACTACATGTTGCATGTTCTTTAGACATACAAATATAAATGCCACTGTACTCTGTACATGTGACAAAGCTACTTCTGTTACTACTTCTTGAACTTTCTTGTCTGCTTTATTCTGTGGTGGCACCACCTGATTGAGGCATTGGGCAGCCATTTGTGATGTTCGAATGAAGGTGGATGACGACACTGTCCACAAGGCCTACTACGTTGAATCCCCTGCAACAAAACCTAGAAATAAGGAGTAATAAGTTCAAAATATTTATGTTAGGTAGAATGCCCAGTGGTTGCTGGGTGGTCTTTTGACCTTGGAACCCCTAAGGATGTTATTTTTTTCTCCAGTTTATCTGGGGTTCTTTTTAAGCCATCTGACCTTATCAACAGAGTCATCTTTAGAGACTTAACATATGATTCTATATATAAGGACTCCAGTTTTACTGTATATTAATTTGAAATATATATCTATGTTAAGTAAGCTTGTATTAATTTATTTTTTGATATTCATTATTATTCTTAACTAATTTATTTTGGTTTTTTTTCTTTGAGCTACATCCTGCGCATAAAAATGCTATAGAAATAACTATTATTGTCGTTACTACTACTCTTCCTTGTCCTCCTAATGATAATAATATTCCAGGTGGCACCATGGTTCAGTGGTGAAAAGATCCAGTGTCCTGCATTTGAATCGCACACATGCTGCATGTTCTTCCCCATGTTACTATACTGTATATGAGTGGGCCCTGAGATGCGGTGGACCTTTTCCAGTGTTGTTACCTGTCTGAAAGCTACTGTATGTTAGATAAGCCTGTTTGGTTACCTGTCATAAGCTCTTGGGACCCTTGAATTGAATTAAAACAGTGACTAAGCATGGGTTTGATCTGTGATGTGGCATCACCATTAAAATAACACAAAAATATTTATAATATTTATATATTTGGCATGACAGCTTTAGATCATGTGTTGTTGCTGTATTATTGAAAATAGATGGCAACTTTCACTAGCACATAGGTATGACTCACTGAAGACAAAATATGTATAAATCAAAGGCTACAGAAAAAAATGAAATATACCAAATTTAAACATCCAACACTGAATTTTAATTAGATGCAAACATTGTAAAAAGAATCAACCTTTAATTCCTAGGTAGAAAGCAATAAATGTTGGCAAGTGTTGTATGTACTTACTATATATTATTGACAATATGTAAGTATTTGCAATCCAATGGAATATTATTTACTTTTCCTTTTTCCTTGCACACTGTTAGCAATCTAAAGGCTAGTCAGGTGGCATGTTTAAAGTCCCTAAAGATTTCACAATTTTCAGAATGTTTCTATGCTACCACTTGTTGAAAGGGATGAAACAGATGAAGCACAGAAGTCTTCCCCTCCTCACTTTCAGTCTATTTATACTTGACAGTCAGAGAGATTTTTCAGTTAATAGTATCTGGGATGTAGCTTTGAAAAGATCGAACATCACTGACCATATAAAGAAAATGCCAACAAATCATTTCATCAGTTTTTTCTGCATAGATCTGATATCCTTCAACGTTAGGAAGCCAGCCACCCAAAACCTGTAGAGGTCATCCAACAGGCCCCTCAGCTCTACAGCATCCTCTACAGTCTTTAGATTCTGAAACAAAGATCGTGAAATAATACAGAATATATGGACCCAAAATAAACAGAAGAGGGGCAGAATCAAAACAAGCATCTTCGTGATTTTGCTCCGCTTTATTTCAACAACTTCCACCAAGTCCACTCTGTGTCATATTTTTTGCCCAGCAGGCAGGCACTACTGAAGCCATAATTTCAGAATCAGGGCTAAAAATATCATATTGTGAATTTGCGGCTCAGAAAAGCCCAATGTTTGCATGCCAGCTGGTGCTTAGAGCACTGCATTTCTTCCCCCAAGGTTTTATCTGCGCTGTCTCATCAGCTGCAAGATGAGCTTCTCTGTTCTCAGAAAGAAAAAAACTGACTTTAATCCCACCACATTTCTCTACATTTGCTAAATCCATCCACCTGTGAAATAATTGCTTGAATTCTAGATGGAATTCAATGCTAAATACAAAAGAGATACAATTTTAGAGGAATTCTGAACGGTGTAATAATCCAAGAGGTTTTCAGAAACATTATTCACTACGGAAGAAGAATGTGAACCACTTTTACAACAGATGGAAAATGAATACAAGGAGTTATAGAAATGTCCACTTCAGGCTCCACCACTCCATGAAATGAAACAAAACTCTTTTTTTTTTACAATTTTGCCTTGCAACTATTTCTAGACTACTAAGTACAATATATTTTAATCTTTAGGGATGGTTAAACAATAAAAAAAACTTTTTGGCAGAAGGGCAGAATGAAAGAATATCATAATAAATGAAGGTCCCAAGTCTACCATCCTTACAATAAAATAAATGAATGGTGTGCTTAAACCAGCCAGGTATTTGATGAGGGAGACTTTGTTGAAGAGATCGTATTCTTGTGCATACTATGAGGGGGAGTCAAGCTAAACTTAGAAAACGTAATTTATTAGAAAATGGAACGAACCTTAACAAAACTGATCATGTCATTTCTCAATGTCGTCTCCACCCTTTCTCAATGCACTTGCGCCACCTGCCTGGATTCCAGCAGAATAAAAGGTTTTGCCTCGTCCTCGCGACCACTCGTGCACCGCTTTCTTTATGTCGTCATCTGTCATGAATCGACGACCACCCAGGTGTTTTTTTAGCGGTCCAAAAAGTTGGAAACCCCACGGTGCCAAATCGGACAAATAAGGAGGATGTGGCAATACCTCAAACTTCAGTTTCTCCTGACAAGCCCTGGTGTTCTCAACAGTGTGTAGCGGGCATTTTCCTGCAACAAAAGGACTCCTAGAGACAGCAGGCCCCGCCACTTGGATCGAATAGCAGGCTTCACGTTGGTCTCCAGCAAGCCACGGTAACTTGTACTAGTGACTATAGTACCCCCTCGGCATGTAGTGTTCGACAATAACTCGGGTCCATGAGTGGTTGCGAGGACAAGACAAAATCTTTTACTCTGCTGGAATCCAGGCACTTCCAGGCAGGTGGCACAAGTGCATTGACAAGGGTAAAGACCACATTGAGAAATGACATTACCAATTTTGTTAAGGTTCGCTCCATTTTCAAACTTTAGCTTAACTCCCCGTCATATTATTTAATGTATTACTCTTTAAAATACTTTGTGAATAACTGAAATTAGATCAACATAGTGGTGCACTGGTTAACAGTGCTACTTCATGGATGCAAAGTCCTAAGTTTGTATTTGTATGCAGTCTTTTAGATCTCCCCATTTCTTCATGAGATGTTCTCCAGGCACTCACACATTCCAAAGATTGGTTTAACTGGTCATTCTAAATTATCCGTGTGTGGATGTGTATATGAGTGTATTTGGACTGCTACCTTTTCCTAAGTTGGTTCCTACCTTGTGCCATTAGCTGCCAGTTTTAGTCACCAGCTGCCAGTAACCCCGTAATGGATTTGGGAATTTTGTATTATGTTACATAATGGCAATTATGAGAAAAAACAAAAACTCACGACCATCAAATGACTTTCTCCATATGAACATGTACAGTACATGGTAAATATTTTCTAATCATATCCAAGACACAATACCACAACAGCATTTGAAAATTTTGAACTGAAAAAGCTAAAAGCTTGCACTGTAGACTGAACTGAAAATTGACAAAAGTCTTTCTTTCAAAATCCTTCAAAAGAATACCTAACGTTGTGCGATTCTAAGCACTGGTTTGATTGTTATTGGTATATGCTGAATATTTGGAATTCACCTAAAACCTAATGAGCTCTTAAAACTAGCAAATGCAAGTTGTCCAGAAAATTTCACAGGAATTGTTCCATTCATTCTCAAGTTACAGTGTCCATGAAAATTTTGCCACATTCGACTGACACACGTCTTTTTACAAATGCTAAGCACAGGTTCTACAGATAACAAAATGTGTGTTTTTCCTTTGAAAACTTAAAGTTGTTTTTTAATGAAATTCCTTATTTAATATCAGAAATATGGAGAAAGTAAAAATGCAGTCAATAAATAAATTAAATACACTTATTACATCATTCCTTGAATTTCATGGCTACACTCAATAAAATAAAGGTGCCAGAGTGGTTTTTCAGAGCGATGCCATAGGGAAACCATTTTTGGCTCCTGAAACCCCATCCACATGAAGGTTCCAAAAGGAACTATTTATTTTTTTATTTATTTGTTCTTTATTTCGCCTTATACAATTTCTTGTATTAGGAATTTGTTAGTTTTCACATACTCCTTGGGGTCAGAGCGCAGGGTCAGCCATTGTACGGCGCCCCCGGAGCAATTGAAAGTTAAGGGCCTTGCTCAAGGCCCCAGCAGAGTAGGATCTCTTTTGGCAGTGACGGGGATTTGAACTGGCAACCTTCGGGATACCATTGCAGATCTGTAACAGGCTCCATACAAGGAAAAGCCATAATTAGATGGTAACGGATTTGTTAAATACTAATGGCTCTTGATTTTATCTTGCTGAATAGGTTCAGTAACACATGCTAAGTTGAAGTTTTCCTAATCTGTTAGTTTCTTACAGCCTACCATACACAATGGATTTTGTTTTTTCTTCTGCAATGAAAGTTTTTCAAAGCTCAATGAACCAACTTCATGAACATCGAACCTTTCCCAGAATGAAATGGTGCTTTATCAAGCAATGGCTCCATGATAAACCATACCACCCAGTAAAGTGTCGATAAAGAACCTCTCATTTTAAGTGTTTGCTAACCTGAAAAGTTAAATTTACAAAGCAAAGAGCTGCCAGCAAAACCAGTAAAAAGACATGTTTATGTCCAGATTTGTATTATTTGAGGTGTATTAGTGTTATTAAATTTGCATTTATGACCTCTTTCAATGCATTACGTAGTTCATCTTGATGACTTTAAAATCCATGCAATTCCTGCATTAAGATCTGCATTGTCTGCTCTCTCATTTAGCTAGTAGTTAAAATACTTCCCTAACTTGCCTTAGTTTTCCACATGTTTTCTATATTTACATGCAAAACCATTTTGGCTGTTCTTAAGCAATGTCTCAGCCATACACTTGTTTAGGAGAGATACAGACTTGAATGCCAGCCAGCTATTATTTTTCTCTCTCCTTCTCCGTCTGTCTCTCTGAACTAAGCATCTTCTTACAATGTCCTATTCTCATCCTATCAGCTCAGCTACTTTTCTCTGAATCACAGAAGCTGTTTTCTTGAATTTTATCCAGGAAAGAGACACCTCAACTTCAGCACTTTTTATTTTACTAAATGCTTTACCTACAAAATGTTTTTGCAGTTGGTTTTAATCTCATTATTCCTGTTTTGGAGGCATGTTGGCATGTTATAAAGGACATCTAATCTATTCGAGTGCAGGTTTTGCAAAACTTTTACTTTTCATGTAGTGTTCTTGACAGAAAGCAAAACTGAGGTTTTTAACACTAGAATTACCAGAGTCTACAAAAAAACTCATAGATCCGGCCCACCTTAAAACCGTTCTCACCTCACCGCCAGTGTCCTTTGTCCTCTAGATTTGCCAATTAAAGACAAACTGCAAGCACCCGGCTATTCCATCCCCCCACCGACTTAGAACGTGCACGCATTTCTTGCACTAATGCCTTGTTTGATTATTTGGGAGTGAAGTGGAGTTTTAGAGTGGAAATAATGGATCGTTATTTGGAACACACGCGTTTCATGTTGGTTCCGTTTCTACAGTAATCTGTGTAAACACATTGTTAAAACAGAACCTTTTTCATATTTTAATAATAAATGTTACAAAATATAGGAACTATAGAATGTGTGAAGCATGAAGTCCAAACATCAAATAAACATTTTCACAAAAGGTTCAAGAATGATATAATAGCTTCTGTGGCTTAGCAGTGAGACTTGCTGCCTCACAGCACAGCGGGCTCTGTCTCAGTGACCCGAGTTCGATTCCCTGTTGGGGAGAAAATTATATTTTTTTTTTCTTTTTAACCTCAAACAGACATAAAATGTATAAATCGGTATGCACTGTCAGTTAATGAGATCGTTATATTTTCCTGTGGGATGCTCCTTTTAAAATATTTTTTAACAATTGAGACGGCAATTAACATGAACAATTGTCCTTATAACTGTTATTTTTAAGACAAGCCTGCTTCGCTCTGAGAGAGGATATCTTAGCACTACGCCACAGAAGCTGTTGCATCATTCTTGAAACTTTTGTGAAAGTGTTTATTTGATCTTTGGAAATCAGGTTTCACACGTTCTATAGTTTATGCCTACATTTTGTAATATTTATTACGAAAATATGAAAACGTTTCTTTTTTAACAATGTGTTTACTCAGATTACTGTAGAAACGGAACACACATGAAATGCATGTGTTCCAAATAACGATCTATTATTTCCACTCTAAAACTCCATCAGTTCAGTCACTCGCAGATAATCAAACAAGGCACGGTCTGCGACGGTGAGGGATGGAATAGCCGGCTGCTGGCTGCTCGTCTTAATCGGGCACATTTAGAAGACAAAGGACGCTTGCGGAGAGGTGAGAACGGTTTTAAGGTGGGTCGGATCTACGAGTTTTTTTGTAGACTCTGGTAATTCTAGTGTTAAAGAAGTGGCAACTTTTCAGGTTAATGATTATTTTCCAATATACTTTTTGTGCAAGATTTGGAAAGTAATCAGCAGGACACTTGACTTGGTCACCTCTGAAAACTTTAGAGCTGTTGAGTGGAACTTCAATGTTAAAATGTATTTGCTACATGAAAGGTAGTCAAGTAAAACGTGGATTCAGATTTAGTTTAGACTGAGCACTCTCTGTCTTTTACATTTTTGTAAAGAATCGACCACATCTGGAATACAGGCCAAGAGATTTGTGTTCTAAATGTTAAGTTAGACTTGAAATTACATAAGAATGAATACCAGTCAAGTTCATACTCCGTTCCCAAACACCAGCTAGTCTGATGAATATTTGATGGCAGCTTCCAAGTGAAGTCAAGTTGGGGAGCATGCACTGGTACAGTGTGTTGCCGCACCAACTATACGACGAAACAACTCGGGATCCCGGTTGGCAACCCCTCAGGCAGACACGCGGTCCAGTCCCATTCTCCGGAAATGACCCTCTATCTGCCACAGCCACATGTTACGTGGATGACCCCTTGGCCTGGTCCAGCCACTCAAGTCCCCAACAATGAGGATCTTATGAGCTGGATCACCCTCTGGGAAACATGCCACATGGCCGTAGTGCCGTAACTGACGTAGGTAATGTGCCTCATTCAAGACTCCATGAGCAACCGCTCATTCGACACAAAGTCATACCAACGGTAGGCAAGGATTTTCCAGAGAGACACAGTACCAAAGGAGTCCAGCCTTCGTCTCAGGTCACTGGATAGCATCCATGTCTTGCAACCATATAGCAAGACAGGAAGCACCAGGACTCTAAAGACTTGCACCTGCCACCTTTTGCATAGATATCGGGAGCGCCACACACCCCTTTCCAGCACCCTCATGACCCCCCATGCTCTCCCAATCCATCTACTGACTTCATAGAAAGAGTCACCAGAGACATGAATGTCACTGCCAAGGTAAGTTAACCTCTCGACAAGGTCAACACTCTCTCCACAAACAGACACACTGCTGATGGCTGTGCCCAAGAGGTCATTAAAGACCTTCAGGAATGAGCAAAACTGAACATCCAAGTCTCATACCCTTATTAATGTACAGGTAGATTGTGTAAGGTCCACGGGAAACCTCTGTGACCATCTCAAAAGTTTCTGTAACCTTCAAAAACACAACACAGTAAGAATAAGGAATGAGGAGAAATTCTTGGTGGGGAGCGAGAGGAAGATTGATTAACATGTAAACTGTGTGGTGGGAACTATTCATCCTGAGGGGCTTCCCAGACCCATTTGCCAAGTGGCTCTTAATCTTGCCATCTCTTGTGCCAGCTGTAGCAATAGACAGCAGACGCTAGACAGAGTACATTAAACTCACATCATGACAGTTCTCTGAACATTTAGAATACTAAAGTGTGCATGCTCCCCAACCTGACTGGACCTGATGAGTATGAGATGATGTCATTTTCATAATAAAATGCACTGATGCATTTGCATGATTTGGTTTTATAGATTCATTGTTACGTTAGCTTAAATTATACTGTTAATAATTACATATGTATGAGGAAATCATATTTTTATGTTCTTTAAAAGATTTGAAAAGTTCAGCTAGTGTAGCTTTCCTTTGCCTTTACCTGTTCTGTACTGCAATTGATTATGAGAGAGAAAGAAAGAAAGAAAGAAAGAAAGAAAGAAAGAAAGAAAGAAAGAAAGAAAGAAAAATGACACCATGTAATGAACGTATTATTAATCAATTGTTTTTTAATCAACTAATGGTGCTTTTTTGTAGACAACTCTAGCAGCAGGGTTAACAAATTAGAACTTTATACTCCCTCGTAAAATGGTCAATTTAGAGTTGTTCTGGAAAGCCCATAAAAAAGTTGTTCATACATTATGTGCATACATTGTAAATTTCCCATTACCCTCTAAATGTCATCAATTTTGGGAAATCAACCTCTGCTTAGTAAACAAATAGCCAACCTTCATTTAAACTATCATGCCAAATTGTATACAACCCAGCATGTCAAACAACATTCTTCCCCAGAAATAAAGAATTCTGACTTTGAACCACTTTGTATTTTTGAATCCTTTCACTTTGCCCAGAGAGGGTCTGGGTGGTCTCGTGTCCTCAGAACCCCTGCAGATTTTATTTTTTTCTCCAGCCCTCTGGAGCTTTTTTTTGGTTTTTTTTTCCTGTCCTCCCTGGCCATCGGAACCTTACTTTTATTTTATTCTATGTTACTTAGTGTTCCCTAATTCTATTTTCTTATTTATTTTGTCTTTTTTCTCTTTCTTCATCCTGTAAAGCACTTTGAACTCCATTATTTGTATGAAAATGTGCTATAGAAATAAATGTTGTTGTTGTTATATGTCATATTGGGGTTCAGACTACTACTCTGAGAACCACAAAAGTTTAGTCAGTTCATGGCATTGGCACATCATCAAAGAAGCTGCCGGAATACTTGTACAAGAAGCAGTAGCATGTATTAGAATAACAATGTGAAGAGTGTGGCGGATGGCCGGGATGCCCCTTCAGCATATGTTCCGGTGGAGCAAGTATGGGAGACCAAATACCTCCCCCTGGATGCTAGATGGCAGCCTCCCTGGGTTGCAGCGGTGCCTCGGACTCCCACAGGGCTTCATTGGAGTTGAAGTTTGGTGCAGCCCTGTTGGTTTCCGCAGGCGCCGCCAGGGGGTGTTGCAGCGGGAACCACTGGGCCCTTGTGGAGAGTATTCTCACCAAAACCCGGAAGTGCAGCCGGGACTCGGCCATCAAGTCACTGGAGCACTTCCGGGCGCCTCATAAAAGGAGCCAGCGGCCACCACTCAGGAGCCTGAGTTGGGAGGAGGAGGACGAGGTTGCCTGGGAGGGGTGGTGGCGGAAGAAGAGTGTGGTGTGCTTTACTTTGCTTTAGTTATTTGGTGTGCTTGGGACTGTGTTAAGGCTGAGGAACATGGGGAAGATGTGGACCTCAGCTGAAAAAAATAAAATCTTTTTGTTAATTTTACACATGCCTCCATTGTCAGTCTGTGCCGGGTCGGGCACATATATAGCACCTTTTACAAGAGACACATCCAAAGGTGACATATGGCCAAATATTCAATGGTAAGAAGTTTTAGTATTTCAGTTTAAAAAGAGCCTCTACATTGATTTATACATACAGTATATTACAATTGTTTTAATATTTTCACAATTGAAGTCCTGGCATAAAATGTAACAGCTAATAGTATATGATTAGCTGAGGGCCACACTTAGCTAACTTCTAATGGCTTAACCAGCAGGCCACATTAAATATGAGACCAGTAGTACAAATTGTTATTGAAAAAACATATAGGTGGATTTCAACACATTATTTTTTTTAAAAAAGGTCCAGTTTTGGTATTTGTATCTTCTGGTGTGCCTAAAAGTCTATTCCTGGTTTGTTAATAGGGTATAAACAGCTAACAGTTCATTGAGGATTTTCCTTAGAGTAATACACATTGTTAAACTGGGAATAATAGTTTGTTTTCTAGGACCTTTTTCTTTAAAGAAGCACAGCAGATGTGAAAACAAATAGCAAATCACATTGTCTCATTTTTTCAGATGGGTTATTGTAAAATAGATAGATGTGTAAAGCAGTCTGTGATAGTTAGAAAGACAGACAGATTGAGAGGAAGCATAAAATGTTTTAAAGGGTTTTACAGTACCTTTTTAAAGTTTTGCACACTGAAATAACAATTGATAACTTTTATACTATAAGAGTCCCCCTGATCTCAAGAGTGTCGTTCCAGCATGTGATATAAATTGCCTGTAATGCAATGTTAAATAAAACCATCACCCAGTGCACATCATACAGTAGTCAATGCCCGAAGCAGCAATTGATTAGTCTAAAAGGAAATTACTTTGGAAGTTTACAGCCACTCCGCTCGCTGAATCTTAGAAGCAAACAGGACGGCAATGCAGCATAAACTAATGACAGTTGTTTTAATGCACAGCTGAATTTTCCGACATTCTTTCTTATTATTTGCAAAGTAAAGATCTCTTACAGAATTCAGTCATTTAAATTAAATGAACTTCTGAAGTGATAGGAGATCCCATAAATTAGGGGAATTATTACTTTGGATAACTGTTTACTATGAACAGGCCTACCGTCTCTCATACTGTTTCTGTAGACTAGAAAATGGATGAAATACACAAGAAGTTCCTTTTCAGAGATATCAAGGTTACTACTACTTGTTGTGTAAAATTGAAATGCTTATGGAATCCTGGCAAGCAAACAAATTGTAATTGAATTTGCTTTGTAAAGAAAAATATTAAAAGATAACTAAGCAAAAGAAACGTAAATGTTTAAAGGTGAAAAGGTTTTAGAATACAAAGGTGTTACTCCATCAAGTGAAGTAGATCAGTGCAAACAGACTAAATACAGCCTCACTGCAAACAGCCCATTATTTAAAATGTGTCATACATGATAGAAAATATACGTTACACTCGTTAATTGAAAAACAAACAAACAAAACAATTAAACTACCACTAGCTTGGGGAATATTCTCCTAAGTACTTTAGAAACCTTTTTGGACTTTTCAAAGATCCAACTGGGGATACCTGAGACACTGGCTACTGACATCTAACAGAGGAACCCCAAGATATTGATTCCATCATATCATTTTTTTATAATACAACAAAAAAACATTTATTACTAATGACATTTAGTTTATGTACAGTAATTTGTTTATTTTGCAGTATCATCTTTATTATTATAGAAATGGCAATCAGCCTGCAGAAAATTGAATTTATTTAAAGGGACTTTCAGGTGTCTAGCTGCTACAATACTCTGCAAACATGAGAAATTTTTCATGGAGTGTTTGATGATAGATAAACGGAAACTGAGGTGAAGTGTTATAATGAACCGGAAGAATATGGAGATGAGGATGAAGACCAAGAAGGTACTTCTAGCACCAAAAGAAGGATAAGTCACCATTTTACTCATATACAGTATATGTGTATATATATATATATATATATATATATATAGTATATCTATTATAAGAAGAAATCTTGGAAGGAGACGAGACGTGATTGTCTCAGAGACACTTTCACGTCCCGCAAGACGACAAGAGCTTATGCAAAGAGATTTGCAAAAGTCCTGTGTGGTTATGTTAGACACATTTCTTGTAGAACGAAAGAAACGATATTCACTCACAGGCAGTTATACGTTGCGTTGTCACGATGTAATTCAAAACGCAGAATCAAAATTCATTGCGATATTGACGAAAAGGTAAAAGCGAAAAGAGATTGAATATATGGACATAGGTGATATGACAGAAGTGCACCACGTGAAATGTAGGAGGGTGGGCGAGCAAAGCAAGCAGGGGGCAAAGCCCCCTAGTATACAGTATCATTATATATAATTTGATACTATCCATATGTATGGTGTTCGCACCAATACCCCGTATGTATGGTGTTCACGTCAATACCCCGTATATATGGTGTTCGCGTCACTGCCCCGTATGTATGGTGTTTGCGTCAATACTTCGACTCAATACAAGTTAGAACCATGCAATGGGACTCTGCCTCTGTAGTTAGAACATAACGTGGCAAACACGGAGGCAGTATTGCATGATTGGCTAAGAATGTTCGAATGCTTCAGTGACGCCACTGGATGGCCGAGTATAGTAAGTCGGTGTTGGTTCGAGCAGATAACAGTAAGTTTGGTTGGTTTTTGGAACGTTGGTTTGGTGGGGTATACTTTCCAGGACTAACATCATTGACTGACTTAAATCCTTCGACAGCTCTGGAACTGTAAGTAATTTAGAACGTATCGCCATTTGCTTGGTACATCGAAATCTATCTTTGGGCAGTTCGGTTTTGGCATCCATCCTTCTGACATCTATTGGCAAACTGAGTAATGACGGTTGGGTATTAACAACGGTCATTGTTTAAATTTTAGCCGATCTCAGATCTAAAATGACCACGGCAACATAATTATTACTCCGACTCTGATTAGAGTCGTAAAATACGGTTTGTTTTGAAAATTTGTTTGCTGGAAAAAATCAAATGAGGGGCGCTGAAGAACTGAGTTCACATCTCGCAGCCCCGTTTAAACAGGAAGCTCTTCATTACATCAGCCGAAAAGGTCTATTTTAAGCACAAATCAGTGCCATGATAACAAAATCATTTCAAGGACTTAACAAAACAAATAATTCTTTGCAGAGAAAGTATGGATTTCACAAACGTAGAATTTGTAGCCCGATTCAATCGGGCTCCCGGTCGCTAGTAAATATATTTATATATGAGGGGCATTCAAAAAGTAGTAATTAGGCATTAAAAAGTTGTTATAATGCTGGGAAAATTGCATCACAAATGAAGGTGACTATGTAGAAAAGTTATGTAATTTGTTTAGTTTATGAGTTTATCCTGCACCTTCTCTATCCATATTCTCTATGTCACAATTTAATCACACTTCAAGCAGACATTCCAAAAATGTACTCCAAAGCAGAAAAACGCAGCTATACATTTTAAGGATCAGAAGATGAGACATTGACAGAAACAACACCCTGGTCAAAATGGTAAAGATAAAAGAGATTCAAAAAAGCCCAATATGTACGACAAAAACTGAAGTTGTGAGACTTGCTAAAAAAGTTCAAATATGACAGAAAAAAAATCATATTTAAGGATTATATCCACAATCTTGGATAGAAATAAGACATCAGGGATGACCTTTTATTCTGTCATGCTAGTGACATCACGCACTACGAATCAAACACACCACAAAATACCAAGGATCGTGACAAGCTCAGAATGACAATTTAAACATTACAATAGCATTTTTAAAGTTATAATAATAAAAGAAAGACAGAAACTGATGATCTAAATGATTTTACAAGGATAAAAATCAGTAAGGAACTGAAAAAATAGTAATTAATGCAAGACAAAGGCAAATAAAATTAAATGAAGGACTGTTACATAACAAATAAAAGTAAAGTAAAAGTGTCTTTAAAGCATTAAAACGGGTTTGACCTCCAGGATGTGGCTATGGGTGTTTGGGGACTTTAAGTAGTGCCCACCCAATGAAAAATCAGTAAAAAATCAAGAAGACGTTTCAGCCTACTTTGGCATTTTGATGCCCTCTATACATACCCAAAAGCACACCCCAAAATGACCCTGTAAGACCAACTGTCAATTAATAAATAAATAAATCCTTCAGTATGTGAAAAGAGGCTCCATGAAAACACCTCTTAATTGCGGAACACCTCTCTGTTTCTCTAAATCCAAAGTCACTCATTTCAAAAATTGCACGTAATTCAGTTTCAATCAAAGATGTTTACCGTCATGACGAATGTCCATTAGTTTTTTCAAAGCAGAAATAATAATAAGAATAATAAAAGGTATTTACAGTAAAATAAACAATGAACAATATTTAAAAATACTTTGGGACGCTGCTCTTCACATTTGGGTACAGTATCTAAAGAACTGAGCCACTGTTCATTCTGAAGATGGTGTCATTGTGTCTCTAGCAAGCTGTGGGTGCCACTCTGCCAGTACAGTGCAGTTTCTGCCTTCTTCCAGCAGCCAAGCCTTTTCTCTTTCTTGCTCCTTGACTTGAATCAGTCTTTGCCCACTTATAGACATGTCACCCATTCCTGCATAAGTAAGGCTCAGAGCTTCATGTTATCCAAACGCCATTTAACTCAAGGTTACCATCTCCAAAATAATCTCTGTCTGTAATAAAACATCCCAAGCCTTTAATGCACTCCTGTCTTATTGATCATTTATGAGGCCAGACACAGAGGAAAGCTAGACTATACCTTCTGTCTTTAAATGTAAAATGCTTATTCACTTAGAATTCTTTAAATATTAAGTGTTTCTGCTGATTCATGTCCAGACAAAGGAGCAAGCTATCTGGGATCCTCTTTGCTCTATCCCGGACCACAAAGATGACAAAACATTCAAATGTTTAGACTCCGAACACGAGATCGTACTCATTGCACTCATAATAGACTACTAGCATTTCAGTTGGCAGCCATAAACCTATGAACTACTGGAACATTCTGTATGCTATATGAAGCTGGCAAATGACACCACAGCAAGAGTAGGAGTGACACCTGACACCCCTTATCATACAATGTGCAACTGGGAATTTGGACCAAGACATTTTAATTGCATGTGTATTTACCTGAGCAGGAATTTCTTAATCTACAGCACACAATGTCATCTTCTTGTCAGCAATCAATATACTCAGTAAATAAGTAATACTAAATTCACTTTATCAGAGCCATTCAAGAAAATGATTGTAATAATAGACGTGCTACCTTTCATGGCAAAATAACAAAAAAAGGAAATGTCAGCACCAGTTCCTTAGTTCTGAAATCATATTTAGAAAAGATACATCACCAGAATGAGCAGAGCAGCAATGCAATACAATATAATATATAACAATTTTTCATCTTTAAACAGAATAGTAAGAAAACTAGCTTTGTTTTCTAAAATGAAAGAATAACAGAGTATATCCAGTGTAAACCTAACCAAGCCACCCAAAATACGTAACACCTAACCACTGCAAGGTGCTACAATCACAAATGAAGGAAATGCTAAATGACACTACTTGGCACAATCAGACAGAATCTCAAATAAAGCAGTTATACTTCTCAACCAATATAGCTAAGACCAAAAGAAATCTAAACAGAATGAGACTGGCTCCAACACAAGTCAGCATTTTGTTTTTTATCAGCTTATTTCTAGAGTTATCTCCTTATTTTCCAATAATATGAACAAGCAAAGAAGGAAAACAGGGCTCTACCTTTGCTTTTACCTACAGAAAGGATGATTGAAGTCCAACAGACAAAGAACGCATGATATCCACATTTGAAAAGCAATGAGAAAGAGGAAGGATAATAAATATATTGTAAGCAGTCAGAATATAAGGCAGTTTTGCCTTGAATTTAATAAGCATTATTACATAGCACCGCTGTAATATCGTGCTAAAAATTGTTAAAATTGTTCACACACAGCAAACAAAAAAAAAAACACGCTGAACATGCAATTGCAACCACACAAAAAAATGGGCAAGCCAATTGAATTAGTATGAACAAAATGAAGTAGATCATTGTTCATTCTAAAGGAAATTTCGAATGCATAAATTTCCAGTCATTGATCATTCAATCATTCAGACAAACCTGGACTCGGAAGTCTGAAGGTTAGCAAGTTAAATCCATGCATATGCAAACGCAAACAAAACAGGCAAGTGAGTTTAAAAGTGAAAAATGTGCAAATAGCATTTTTCTTCATAAAGTAAAAAAAAAAAAACAATTTGTGAAGAAATATACGCACATAAATTTTATTTTGCAGAATGATAATAGTCATGCCTCGGTAGTCGAGCATGTCTTTGGTGAAAACTTAAATTAACCACATTAAATGAAAAACTCTGAGGACTAAATGTGCAGCGGAAAGATCGACTGAAAGTGCAGAGACGCAGATCATAAAGCAAGGAGGAAAAGGCAGCTAGGAGAGGGAGGAAAATAGGAAGAGCATACCTTGTTCGCCCATCATCAGATGTGAAAAACCTTCAAGGGAAAGGAAAGATAGAGAAGTTGAGAAAAAGAGAAAGTCAAATCAGGTGCATACTTTACACAAGGCAAAAGTATGGCAATGGTAACACTTTAGAAAAGCTTCTGAAAGATTAAAAACCTTCTGTTGAGAGCGCAGAGCCCATCAGAGCTACCCTAATCGAAACAGGTTCAATACCAAGCCAGACTGTTTCATTTTACTACAATAGCCTGGATTTCTACGATTAAATTACTTTGTAGAGAAAATTTATTAACAAGAAATGGCACATACAATTATTAATAGATAATTAAAAATTGATATGTTGTGAAGAACTCAATAAAGTTATGTAAATGGATCTTTGTGTTCACATTATACATGGTAATTGTCTTTTTCTTCCTCTTATTCTGTTGCTTTTACAATGAGAAAAAAATCTATCACCACTGCAGAGCAGTTTAAAATAATGTATTGTAAAATGCAAAGTGACAGCAAAGTGTATTTGTGTGCTTGAATGCCACAGATAAACATATGTGTGAGCAAATGATGAACATACACTGTACGTGTATAACAAAAATAGAAAGCTATTACATTACAACAGCCAATAACAGTCAGCGTGATCTGATTTTAAAGCAAAAAATGTGTGATTGCTTATATCAGAGCTTACAAAGGATGTATATTATTTATTAGATATGCAACGAATAGTCTTCGCCTAAGTCAATAAGCATCTGCATCAGGCTGATACTCTACAATTTGGTTATTCTTTAAAGGTTATTATTTTTTACTAATCTATTTAGGGAGGATGAAAAACATTTAACTGTGACTCTGTTTTACCTTAATTTTATTATTTATTGGTGTGTTATTATTTATTTATTTTCAAAACATGGAGCTATTCAGTTGTGTTCTCTTTATACAGTTCAGGAACCTAAATAAACATTTTAATCTAGGGTGATGTAAAGAGGATTTAGTTTTCCCTACTTTAGAATAACAAACGTCAAAATCTGAAGATAACTGCAAGGATAAAAATATGCCATTAAAAGCCCTAAGAAATTGTTTAAAATATTCTGAGATGGCAAGAAACAGTCAGATGAAGAGAAAATATGGCCTTGGATTATATTGAATGCTTACAAATGCAGGAGGCGGTTCAGTGGGAACTGGGCGACAGTCAGCTCGGCGAAAAGACAACTAGACGAAAGACAACTCAGCGAAAAGACAACTAGGCGAAAGACAACCCGGTGAAAAAACAACTCGACAACATCCTTTACCAGTTAGGTAATAGTTAGGTTCAAAGAGATTTTTTAATTATATTTACATGACAACGTGATTTAAAATGTTGAAAATAAATTTATATAATTGACGAACGAACTTTATTCTGCAGATGGAACAAACTCTATCTTACATTATCTTCTGCAACCAAAATTGCTAATCCTTTATATAAATTGTATTGATTGTAATCATATGATAACGATATTTAGAATGCAAAAGGTGACCTGCGAGTACGGCTTAAGGAATATCTTTACTCTCAACATTTATAAATTTATTTTCAACATTTAAAATCACGTTGTCATTTAAATATCATTATAAAAATCTCTTTCAACTTAACTATTACCTAACTGGTAAAGGATGTCGCCGAGTTGTCTTTTCGACGAATTCACTTTCACTGAGTTGTCTGTCGTTGAGTTGTCTTTTCGCCGAGTTGTCTGTCGTTGAGTTGTCTTTCGCCAACTTGTCTTTTCGCCGAGCTGTTTTTCGTTGAGTTGTCTGTCGCCTAGCTGCCTCTGTACCACAGGAGGCAGTATCCAAATTCCATCTTACATTTCACTCTTCATTATCAAAGTCATTTTATTATGCTGTTGGGAACTATAATATACCTCCAAATGTGTCTGGTAAATTATGCATCACTTAACATTCAAAAAGAACTGCATACATAATTTTAAAATAACCTTTTTGCCATCTTCTGAATCTTTAGGTTTGAAGAGCAGTTCTCAAAAAATTATATACTATATTCAGTATCAAGCAACACGTGCTCTTGATCCTGTCTTAATATTAAATAATGAAGTGCTAGTCACTTAGAACTTCCATTCTTACTTAAAGTCTTTGACATTTACATAAAGGGAATACGTAATGGCTAAAGATCCTAGAATCATTTTAATTTGATGAAAGAATAGCCTGTTACAAAAATATTCTGACATTTTGAGGTTAATTGGTAAAGTTTCCATATTGATGCTGTTTAAGTTAAGGGATGAAATAACATTACAGATTATATATGATTATGTCAGTTGATCCAGTTCACCACTTTCTACGCTATTAAACAGAAAAAGTATTTTTATCTTCATATTTAAGTAAATGTAATAAACTGAAAATACCTCTCTCCTTATTAATATTTTACAACTGAATAATGGCAGGAGCCTATTTCTTTGACAGATCTTGAGTTTCCACCACTCCACACCACACCTTCTCACATTACAAAAATATTCCCTTATGTTTTCAGGCTAAACAACTCCGGTTCCAGCCTGGGGTAAATGAAAGATCGGAGTAAGGGCGTATGTTTGTGTCCCATTTACGATTAATCTGCGGTAGAGGCAAACTGACTCTATTACACCATTTTGTTTTAGTTGTACTTTAAAGTACAAATAATATACTACGCCATATTTTCTCTGGTGATCCAAACAGGTAAATTTTCTTCTGAGAAAGATAAAAAGTCAAACCTGTTACTGTCATTAAGGATTAAATTAACATAATCCATTTATAATTACTGGATCACACCTACAAAGAAACATACTGGTTTACCCTCAACCAGTTTGTCTTTAATAAGTCTACAGATTACAGGGTGTTAAAGGTGAATGGATTTTGCCCAGAGGGGACTGGGTGGTCTCATGGTCTGGAATCCCTGCAGATTTTATTTTTTTCTCCAGTCGTCTGGAGTTTTTTTTTTTTTTTTTTTCTGTCCTCCCTGGCCATTGGACCTTACTCTTATTCTATGTTAATTAATGTTGACTTATTTTATTTTCTTACTGTGTCTTTTATTTTTCTATTCTTCATTATGTAAAGCACTTTGAGCTACATTTTTGTATGAAAATGTGCTATAGAAATAAATGTTGTTGTTGTTGTTGTAAAGATGAGGGACAGATCTGTTGTAATTAGTTGTTTCTTTCTGTTAATAATTAACCTATTGTTTTGTACCTTGAGCTCAAGTCTGTTAGGTATGCTAATGAATTTGAACTTTTATTTTACATTGGACATAAGTAGATATAAGAAGCCATTACTAAGTATATGGTAAATATGTGTTCACTGTTTTTTATTATAATGAATAGCTTCAGTTTTCAAATCGGTCACTTTGAACGACTAACATTAAAATGTTTTAACACATTAAAATGTGGGTTAAAAATCCTTTAAAATGTACAGTACATTAAATGCTGAATTGAAAGTGAATCACTGCGAACTATATAAATTCTATTGAGAAACTGTACCAAGATCATAAGAAAATATATTTTAATTGAGTTTCAGCCATGTTATTAAATAGCTTATAGTATATAAACTACTAAATATGTGAACTTTATTTCATGGAAATCGCAACGATAACAGAAAAAATAAAATAAAATGCAGTGCCATAATGAAATCAAATTTTTCTCCTTGTTTGGACACTGAAACTCACCTGGAAAACGGATGACGTCTGCAGTTGCTTTAAAAAAAAAAAACAAAAACAAAAGAACAGGAAAGAAAATTCAGCATTAGAAACACTCCTCTGTCTCTTTGCATGATATTGCATTCATGCAAAAGGTACAACACACTGGTGAACATGCAAGTGACAATTTTATCACATTGCATGTAAGTAAAACCTCAGGGAATAAAACTTCTTATTGCATCTGTCCAGGGTGGTGGAAGCAGATCAGTTTCCTTAACCTTTAACTACAGGAGAGCATGAGACGAGTTATCTTAGTCCGACTGCTTTCTTCAACTCCTAGCAGTTAACAATTAAGGTCACTCTGAAGGACACAGTAAGACAACTTTATCGAATATTGTAAAATATTCTCTCTACTTGTATAACACAAAATTTCCAACATACATTGGATTACATAAATTCAAGCACGTTTTGAAACATGCCCCCATACTATGGGAAAGAATTTACGATGTTGTTGGGTTTGTGTATAGCATGAAGGAACCAAGTCAGGTATATCTAAATACCCATTTTCATTGCAGACACACATTTGGATACAAATTTGGCAAACTGGTAATCATCTAAAGGTAACACGATACTTGTGATTCAATTATCTTGTAAATTTAGTTTTTATTATGAGGTTGTGTAATGTGGTTTGTGATGGGGTTTATTTTCACAGATAGTATAAAAAAATAATAATTAACTTCCCCCTATGTTTAACGCCTGCCTAAATTACATACATGCCCAAAATATTTTTTTTTTAGAAATGTTTATTGCCTGTGGCAAAAGAAGGCTTACTTTTAGAGACAAACTAAACCTTTGACAAATAATTTGCATCAGCCCATATTTACTTCATTAGCAATAAGCCTCATGGCAAAATCATTCATGTCTCTTGGTTAATCTCAAATACATACTGTAAGAGACCGTTTCCAGTTTTCAATTGTCTGTTCTACCTTAACATTTATCATGATGAAGCCGTTTCCCATGTAAAATCGGCATTCTGCTTAAACATTGAATTTAGTTAATCTCACATACATGACGGAGTGCTTTCTCCATTTCAGACTTCAATTCAGTGACATTGCACGTCAAGTACATCTCTTCCTGTTTAAAACATAATGAAAACCTCAATTGGTAGACATCATCTGTGCTACGATGACCGTTCCCTGTTTCCCTGTTTTTGGAGCTTTACCTATCGGGTGTCACTATTTAAGAGGGTGTGAAGAAGAAGTAGTTTGTTTTAAGTGTAATTAATATCCAACAGCATTGCTGGAAGGCCAGCACTTGGCAGGTAAGCCACAGATTGAGGAAGGCAAACAAATTCTTAACACTATTGAAAAGGCTACTAAATATTAACTCTGCCCAAATAAGCATTAAACAAACTAGTTTATGAGATTTTAATTACATGTCCACTTCCATTACATGTGCTTAACACTTGGTAATCAGTGATTTATTATATATTAATTTAGTCCTTAGGCAATTAGGTTCAATATGCTTTAACTATGCAGGCCACATATTGGTGCTCATTTATCTCCATTATCTACTGTGGTTAGCCAGCTTGTTTTATAGCTCGTCTTGATTACCGTAGAGGTCTCTTTACTGTAACTAAGAACAAGACGCCATTGCAGGAAACAAATCTTGAGAACATAATCAGTACACTTCTAACAGCCCTACTTATAACATGCACTTTACCACTTAATCTAAATTTGTGTTTGTTTGTTTTTGTTCTTAGTAGTCTATAGATTTTTTTTTATCTCTTCGATGAATACTGAAAGGATTGTTTCTACAATCTGTACATCAACAGGAAACCTTCATCCTGTACTGTATTAAAGATGTGACGTTGAGTGATGTATAAAAATATCCAAGACTAGAATTGATTCCTACCTTTGAAAAACTGATGGAAACATCACTGCATGTCTTCAGATGTATTATGGGGAGGGGGTGAGGAATAGCAGCACTCTGTATGTCTGAGATAACTGTAAAGCAGCACTTTCTAAAGGGGCATTACAGCATTGTGGGACCCTAGGAAAACTGGTGTAGGGCAGGAAGCAGCACTGGATGTGTTAGTTAAGCACAACTGTGGGATATGGGAGAGAGAGAAAAATAATACAATTCCGAGAAGAATCCCACTTCAGTGTGGCTAAAGCAACCAGAACAGTCAAATTTCTCCCTGGGAACAAATAATGTTCTATCTATCTATCTATCTATCTATCTATCTATCTATCTATCTATCTATCTATCTATCT
>JANRMT010062800.1:7575492-7594067 GCA_026402145.1 Polypterus bichir lapradei
CATTGACTCTAAATGTGTCCCTCAGTGAGTGCGTGATGGATTGATGGATGGATTGGAACTTGGTCCACCGTTGGTTCATGTCCTGCGCCCAGTTCTGCTGGCTTAAGTCTCTGACCCACCTGAAGAACCTGAAGTAAATTAAGTGTGTCCAAGTGTGCTGTTTAAGAGCTAACATAACCTACTATAGCATGAACTACAATGAAAAGCTCATCTAAAAAATCAAGCAAATAAAACATAAATAAAATATAACCCACATAAATTATTTAGTAAGATTACATGAATAAGATAGGTTACCCAATTACAGGAGCACAACTAGCCACAAGTGAGCACAGCATGTAGAGTACGAGTAGATCCATCTTCTTTGTTAAACCTTTCCCTTAGCACACATTAAACGTCATGCTCTTCCTTGAAGCACTCATGATATTCCCATTCCTTCTTTATAAAAACTACAGTATAATTAGGTGTTACCAGAGCTAGTCAATAGACCCGCACACTTTAAACATCAGGAAGAATAAATCAGAGAACGTATCTGCGTTTTTTTGTTTTCTCCACTTTTCTTATGGAATCCTGTGACTAAGGCACAGAAGCCAGTAAAAGGTTAAAGCAATTCTATAAAAATCCAATTAAAAGTTTTCAAGCTATTTTCTCAAAATGTTCTCCAGTGTTATCGGTCATCTAGTCTGAAAATTACCCACATTATTCTTATGGCAGACACAGCTATCAATCAATACTACAGTGCTTTTTATCAGATGACGAGGAAATTAAAGGCTTTCCACCAAAAAATCAAATGCAAAAGAAATTCCTTTAAAATAACTAATATAGATGTCCACCCACAGAGCAAACTGCATTCAAATCATGTATGCCGCAATAAAGGTTTTGATATGAAATAACACAGGAAAAAGACTTTACATAATAAATGTAAATGTCTTCATCTGGGAATCTTCAACAGTAACAGTGCACTGAATCATACCAGCTCAGTGCAAAGCAAATTGTAGCATGTAAGAAATTCACACATTATTTGGCCATACACTTCTTTTCTTGTGCTTTCTGCTCTATTTTATCATACCTTATAAATGTCTAGCTTCAAGAAAGGTGAATCGACAATCATGAATTCTAAGTGTCTAATGTAAAACATCTGACTCGTATGCATTATTGAAAGGCTTTTAATTCACCCTGAATGCGGCTCTAATAAGTCTGCACACATTTTAGTATTATAAATTGAAAGAATAACGCACTACTTCAATTCGGCCTCATAATTAGCTTTCACTGCACCTCCTGATGCTACGTACTGCACATAACATTACAAAATCTGTGCCATTGCTTTTTTAAAACTCTAAACGAACAATTAAAAACCAAAAAAGAAAACGATGCTCCAAATTCTGCTATCTCCTCGAGCAGCATCGCCTTGCGCCCATTTGACTGAGCACCATTTTCATTGCTGTTCAGATTCCCTCCCGCATTTCCTTTTGATAAGGTGGCATCATGTTCATTATCATAATGCTTCAACAGCAATCAGAATCGTTAGACAAAGCAGGAACAACGGCGTGAGGCCAAAGGCCACTGAGCTATATCTGTCACTAATTTTCAATTGTTTTAAAATCAGCGTAATCAAACACAGCGTTCATCACAAACCTGGCTTTCACATTTGTATACTGATGAGCCTCAACGAAGAGGCACGAAAATGAAAGCATGGAGAGCGGGGGTACCCCACCCACCACTCAAAATACAATGCATATCGAAATAGATTTATAATAACGCCTAGTGTCATGAAAGTAATGCAGGCACAGTTCAATCATCATGGTGGCACCCTTAGACATTTCAAAATCCAGATGCTCTTCACCTGACAATAAGAGAGATTTAAAAAAATATCACCAATGTTAGCAGTTTGTAGATGATGGAAAATGTCTTACTTGGTTTATTTTACGTCAATGCATTATTCTGATGCAGAGTATACTTGACTGCTGCATTGCCTTTTCTCTTTTACAAATATAATCTTCCTTTAAGAAAGTCGAGCTTTACTGCAGTGAAAACACTGTCACATCATTCACACCGCACGACAACCAGAAAAGAATCAAGTTTGATTTAAATATAAATATGAACGTCAAAGCAATTTGTACAATGCAAAGTATCTATTTCATTTTACCTGGTTTGGAAAAGTTTTGGTTTTTTTTTTTCAACATAAAATAATGGGAGTGCCAATCGAAAATAATGTGAAACATTATTCAGGCCTTTGACCACCTGCCTTGCATTGTTAATTCACTACAAGCAGGGAGCTATTGAGTTCTGGTAACTGATACCTCGAGTGTGAGTGTCATTCACATTACTAGGACATCCATATGTTTTATTGTTTTTGTTGAAGGGGCTGCACCAAGGAAATAAGAGCTAAGGGTGAAAAGGTTAAGCTACAGGCAGGATTGTATTCAAGCTGCTGGTTGTGAAATGTCCCACTGATGTGTTTTATCTCCTCCATGGGGAAATATTCAGACAAGCATTAACAAATAAGTGAAGGCTAGAGGGTTAAATGTGAAATCGGATTCCTGCGTTTCCAACTCAATAATGAATGTGAACTGTATTCTATATTATATAATGGATACGCTGGCTAATAATCATTCATTTGATGTACAAGTTTAATTAATGATCTGATAATTGAAATTTTCTCTATTACATTATCATAGATTATCTGTAAACTACAGCGATTTAGCAGTGAAAAAGAGCATCGTCTGATGTGCAGTAGGCAGTACTTTTAAATATTCCAGAAACAAATAGTCCAAACAGACACACACTAAATTAATCTGAGATTTAAAACAATTGTTCATTGTACAAGTAAAATAAAACAGAAAACACAGAGATCTTATATATGAAATCCACATTTTCATTGAGATGTTGAATAGGCAGAAAGGACACACATACAGTATTTTAAATGGAATACACCTAAAGAGAAAATGTGTTCTTTCTAAAGCAAATAAAACAAAATGGTGGAATTTATACACAGCTACATTGCTTTTAAAATATATCTTTAATTTTATATCTGAATTTGAATATGGAGGACACTATTTTAAATTGATTACTAATATTAACTGCCACTGAGGTAAATAATGTGCTTTTCTGTTTTTAAAAAACTGAAAACAATTACTGAAAGGCAGATGCTGGAATGCTAATGTACAATAAATTAAAGAGTCATAAACTGTTAACATTTACATGTTTTTTTTTTTTTTTTGTCTAGATTTTCCTTTAGTTGAATATGGCTGCAGCACCTGATTTTTTTTGAGGAGGACCACTATCTTAATTTTGCTGTTTAAAATCATATTTAATCAAAAGCCATTGGAATATATTGTAAAGGATCGAACAATGATGGTTAAAACACAAATTAAATTATTTCTAAATAAATTACACACACACACATATATATGACAAATTGTACATGTTGTTACCTGGTACAAATTAACTAGAAATTACAGAGTAAATTTATTTTTTGTTGTTTTTATTTTATTTTTCTAAATATAATTATTGAGCAAACCATATTTCATTTCGTAAATTTTCGCAGCTTTGAATTAAAGCAGAATTTAGTTTTAAATAAAAATTGCAGCTTTTTTGTTTAATTTTCTTTTTTTTTTTTAATGCAGTCTCCTTAGTGTTTTTTTTTTTTCTTTATTTTTTCCATGGTGCGCATTTAAAGATATTTAGCGCATATGTTGCCTCCCATTCGAAATTATTCCTCTGCCTGTAACTGTAGATTAGCCATTCACGTTGGGAAGGATCACATTCATTCATTTCACAATCACAATAATTTGTTCTCTGGGAGGCATCTATCGGGCTGAGCACATTGAAGTAATTGTGATTAGACACATTTAAAGGGTAATTGCAAAGATCACTTTGATATTTTTTCTGCAGAAATGTTGCACACACCAAGAATAAATTACCTTGAATTAGAAATATTTTGCACTAGAAAGATAAGAAACGGGTCTGTTGTGCAGTTGTGTAATTGTGTGGCTTTACTGCTATGAAATAGCATTTTTAGCCTTAGAATTTCTAATACTGTTCTTCGCATGTCATGTTTCCGTTTCTTGTATATGAATTGACAGATTTTAATTGTTCTTTTTATCTGTTGTTATATACACGATGTGGCTGATCGTTTGTGTCTTATTTTACAAATAAAAGACGCGCTTTAGATAAAAATTTTGAAACGTAGGTGTAGTGATTTTTTTTAATCGCTGCCACATAAAAACTTCTCAAACATACCCAGTGTAAAATAACCAGAAAATGTGCTGTTGTTTGTCATTTGCCGTTCAACGAAGGTAAAGTGCCGAACTTGAAGTCAAATGATCATCTTGTTAAAATACGGAGAACTCAATCCTTCAATTCATTCGTCTGGAAATGTTTTTCAAAAATACAAAATATTACCAATATGTAGGCGTACGTGTGAACAAATATGGAATAAACATTGTGGGCTGTGCTTCTTCACATGCACACATTTCCCTTAACATTAAGGTGACATTTACTTTGACAGCCTCTGGACATCCCTGCTTCATGTGTCTACTCATCTAATAGCCTGCCAAGCAGCTACAAAGTAAAGCAAGAATGTTACAAACCAGCCAAATGGTCAACATCTCCTCTCCTCCAAGGGCTCCTGAAAAGGGCAAGGGGAGCAAACAGGAAAATTTAATTTTAGGATTAAGCAAACGCGCATCTCTGGGCTGGCCGGCAGCTGCACGGAAAGCACGGCTGGCCGCTCAAAGCGTATTTTTTACCGTTTATGATGTGGTATTATATTAACAAATCCAAATAAATAAATCTATAAAAAGTAAACGTAAGTAGGAAGAAAATTAAGTCCTCCTTTGTATAGGCCTAAAGTGCAAAGCAAAGGGAGTTCCAGCTTAATGCAGCAGCAAAGTCACGACAAAGTGATGTCGCACTTAATTTCTATTACTGTCTTATTACTCATAGCATTCATTTGAACGTTTCTCCCTTGTTCATTAGAGAATCCATGTTAGAATTTTGCTACAGCTTTGTAAAACTGCGCATTGCAAAAACTTGGCGACAATTATTTCTTTTTTTCCGTTTAACTGGATACATTAAACGGCCGATTAAAGGGACGGCGTCCCAGAGAAAGCCTGTCAGCCGCACGTACGCTGCCCTCATGCCTGGCACGCGCCAAATGACCGCTCCAGCAAAGCATAACTAAACCCGATTTCATTATTTGACCTGATTTCTCTCGCTCTCTCTCTCTCTCTCCATCCCTCTCTCTCTTTCTCCACCCCTAATATCCCCCTTTCTCTCTTCTGTTCTTTTCTGCTGCATTGAACTGGACAAGCAGCGCTCATCTTTTGTTTTACACACTCTGCTGCCCTTGTGTGCCAAAACTGTGGCCCCTTTCCGTGCAAACGTGGGAAAAATTTAACCAAACTGATTGTAAAGGTGAAAGTGAAAGCGGAAAGAACACGCAAGATTAGAGATCCCTTTCCACATCAAAAGTTTCGGATCTCGTTCCTCAAGTAGCACTATAGCGCCGTTTCAGTATAAGATCCCACTTTATAGTATTTCCCTGTAAATCTAGAATTCCTATTATACATTTGCACCCCTTCGTTTTTCTTCTTTCTGTCTATGTCGCGTCCCGTCGAGGATTTGATCTTGTCGTTGCATGGGCTGCAGCCCCCTCTGCCCCTGTACTGAAAATAAGGGGTTCAGATAGCGGATTTAGTGGAGGATTGGTGAAGAAATTATAAATACGGGGCTTTTGCAGTTAAAGTAGTGACACGCCCCCCCAGTCAAGTCGTTGTCTTTTAATTTTGTCACTGATTCAAACTGTATTTCATTTCCAGGCAGTTTTAATCTCCTTCCCGCGGTGAATTACGTCTTTCCCGCACATATGGGAGGAACGCTCGTTTTGTCATCTTTCTTTCTCTTTCTCTCTCTCTCTCTCTGTCTCTCTATCTCGACCAGCCTCGTACTTCGGAACAGTATGAAGCACTCTGTAATCTGCATTTTAAGGCCGGCTTTCAACTAAATGATCCGTGTTAATGCAGCTTTGGTGAGCATAATATGCAGGGCTGTAGCACCAGAAATATTTTTTTCCTCTGTAAATACTTTAAAAATACCGATAGTTTTGCAGATTCCTAGAAGTTATTATTCTAAGACTAACCTATTACAATCCACGTACACCTTTTTTTAGTTGCGCAAAAAGCTCCTTAGCAGAGCATGATTTTTGTTTAGCACGGATATCCCACGGAATTGAGCTTTTCGGTTATGTCCTACTGCCTCCTTCAGTTTTGCGGATCGTTTGTACGGCATCAAATGCATGCATCCGCTGGATGGTTTCTGCTTTGCATGCAGCAGTCCCAGTAAAACCAATAGGTTACGTGGCTTATTAAAGAAATGCTTAAAACGGAGTAGCATGCTGTGATCCAAGAGGTATCATAAGAATCGGATATTAAAGGTTAAATAGCACAGCCGTGACTCGATGCTGCCCCAATGAAGACTGCCCTTAATGCGCGTCCTGCATATTCCGTCAAGCGGAAAATTGAAGTCCCTACTTTGGAATTTATATTTCTAAGTCTGCATGGGTAAAATGAATTAAAAAGGGCTCATTTAACGGGATTCGCAGCCTTTTCCCGAACGTTTCTAAGCTCTCTGCCGCTCTTAAGCTTTAGGAATTCTAAATTTCCAAAGTGTCTCCATATTTAACGCCCTCCCTCCGTTATTCACACTCCACGTGTAACAAATGTTTCACCTTCAAATATTAAAGCTATGATGTTCCGAAAGTGCCATTTAAAACAAGAATAAAATAATGTATTCGGAACTTACATCCTGGGATAGGAAAATCACCAAAGGCACTGAACATCTCAGTAATGAACCTTCACAATGCCATTTAATAGGTTAAATAAGTAGGCTTTTGGGGTGAGACACATGAATGCCTTTGTGTGAATATGATACATTATCACATCACCCTACACATTTTAAAGCACTGATAACGTGTCCAGTTAGCACTGGTGGGATTTTTAGGAGCGATGATATGAAACTGACCTGCTCAACCAATACTAGAAAATATCCATCATCCCAAAATAAAACAGTGTCCTTTCAGTACTTCAGAATCCTTGAAAAACTGTGATAAGACCGACTTTGCTCCAATTTTTAAAAGTGGCAAAACGTGTTCGTAGTTTGCATGCGAAATAATTGGAAGTTGAATTATGGATTCTTCTCTTAGTTCAGGCAGTCCACTTTCATCCTCCGGTCTGTACTTACCTTAAAGGTTGCAAAGGCATCCAAATTTGACAATCCAGTTTAAAATCCTGTAAAAAGAATGTAAGTCCAGGTTTGCGAGGAGACTTCAAAGTGGCGCTGCTGGGATGCTCTGTTCATAACGGGGATGCAGGCAGGAGAACAGTCCACCCTCCGTGAGTCTATTACAGCAGATTACAGAGCTGCGTCCGCTCACTAAAGCTGATTGGGAATCACGAGATTTTCACACACTAACTGCACCGGCCCGCCCTCTACTTATTAGGGTACACGCCATTTAAAGGCGCCGTTTTCTTCAAGGCTAAGCTTTACAGTTATCAGAGAGCGAATGTGTAATAAATATTGTCCCCAAGATGTTCGAAGCTCATGTCGTTACTGCATTTCGCTTTGAGTGGGAATCGGGGTACTTTGATGGCACGTATTCTCATAAAATGGCCGTATATTTGCCATGTATTCGTCTGTCAAACCACCACGTAAGATCAGCGGTGATCGACAAGTACATAAACAGAACACAATAAGAGCACATCTGACATATTCAGGAGAGCTGCATCTTAATGCTCAGGCCGAAGTTAAGTGCGGATTCAGCACTTAACACCGAATATCTCGATTTTAGTACATACTAGCGCAAGACCTACACGTGAAACCTCACCCCAGTAGTGCAACAAGTCGGCCCACGGGTAAAGCATAAATACATCAACAAAGAAATTAACCTTTTTTATTTGACTTGTATATAAGAAATTTAGTTAAATATTCATCTTAACTTTCTGAAAAATATTTTTGTAATAGACTGTGAAAACAAAAACAGTTGCACTTACTCATTCCAAATGTTTTTTTGGGGGGAAACGCGTGCTGCTTTTAAACTTTTTTGGAACTTTTCAAAAATTTCCGTATCGAATCGCCAAATAGTATTCTCCGCTAGAAGCAAAAAACAAGCATAGTGAACGCTGTCCGTGGTACTGAATTATTATACACTTGGCGTTTTTGCACTTTGAAATGGGGTGCTCAAGTCCGTAAACCCAATAGAAAATGTGTACGGTGGATCATTCGGTTTATGTATGTCACACACACACAAGAAACGGTTAACGGTTATTTCCACGCTGTTAAGGAAATAAGGCTAAAGACACAACGTTTGTTTTCTTCATGACACATACATACACATATAAACAAAAGAACAGGAAAAAGAAAACTGACTGTAATACGAGTAAAATTAAGTACCTGATGTTTGATATATATAAAAACCGAAAGATCCACCGCACACATCCTCTAGTGGGTTTACCGACTTGAAAACTCCTTTTCATAATGCAGAAGCACAAGTGTTAACGTATTCAGTACCACAGATAGCCTTCATTTTTTATCTGTAGTATTTGGTACAATGTTTTAATCCCTAATCCACAAGGGGATACCATAAGATTGTAATATATTATAATTTAATGTTTAATGTTATTTTTTAGTTCTCACTTACAGGAACTTGCATGTATTTTGTTTTCTTTCTGAAAGCCTGCTTTCACTGGTTCAACGCAGGAAGGAGTCCAGAACAGGACGCCGACCTAAATGAGCTCACTCAAGCCCACTCCCACTCTCACAAGGGCCCATTTAGAATGTCAGTTTAATTTGATTTGCACGTCTTCGGGGTCCTTGGAGACAAAGAGGAGCACACAGATGGAATATACAGGGATGACGTGCGGATTCCACAAGGACAACATCCGAGAGCAGGATGCGACTCCAAGATCAATAAAATGTCAGCGTTACCCATCGCACCAATTTTCTTCTGTATAATTATTTTACATATATACAGTAAAATGATTTGGTACACAAACTCACTGTCTTTCTTGTACCAAAGGTTGCAAATGCAATTATCCATCAATCTATTTATTTTCAAATCTACACTCTAAACAAATAACTAAGAGAACATCTGGCCAATACTTATATAAGTGCATGTTTCCAGATTACAAAAATCAAATTTACTGGTTTTCTTAAATCTTTTATTAAACATTCTGAAACATTATTTAATACATTGTGCTAACACAATAAAAATAGCAATTACTTTAACTTACTATTGTAACTTATTTGAACTTCATGTCATTAATTCCTTGATAAAAAAAGGAAAAAACTTACTTTGTGGTGGTTCAATCAAGTTGGTTGGGTGATGCGATTGCTAAGTTCCCGCCCACTGCACCCGTTCGCGGCGTGCTACCTGTCCGCTGAACAACACTATGTGGAGGGCAGAAACTCTTGCGCAGATTGAGGATTCCCTTATTTACAATCACATTTTAGAACGAGGCTTATTACAGGCTCTAGTTCCTGATGTAATGGATGATGTGTTAATGTTGAAGTCATAATTTAACTTCATAATACTAACAAATAAAGAGATAAAAAAGTAATTGGAACTACAAATGTGAATTATCACAGTATAGTAGCATATATTCCAACTTGTATTTACTAAGTACAGGAAACATGAAGATGCGTCACAGTAGCGCGGGTACAGCAATGCTGTCTTCCAATAAGGAGTCCAGGGAGGAATACATGATGCTCAGAATACCTTTACATATTGAAAACGGAGTGCTTTCCTTTCCGTTTCTTTTATTTATTTGATGATGGTATACTATATCAATCCCTGAGAGAAACAATTCTTTGCCTTTTTGTATTATGATTATTATGATTATAATCCATCCCCTCATCCATTTTCTATACCCACTTTATCCCGAGGAGGGTCATAGGGAAGCTAAAGCGTCTCCTGCATTTTTAAAAATAAAGAAGCCAGACCGGCTCTTCAGAGCGATGCCATAGAGGATTTTTTTTTTTTTCCAAAAGAGCCATCCACATGATGGTCCTAGAAAGAACCTTTATTTATTTAGATCTTTAACTGGCTCCATAAAGCAAATTGCCATGACTAGATGGTAGCAGAATTTTGAAATACCAATAAGTAATGATTTTAAAATGACTCTTGCTTCATACACAGAGTAACCCAGTCCAAGTCCAGGTTTTCTTAATCTATTAGAGTCCTGCTATAGATAGCCTACCAAATATTAAAGATTTCATTTTTTACTATGGCAGCATGGTGGCGTAGTGGGTAGTGCTTCTGCATCACAGTTAGGAGACCCGGGTTCACTTCCCGGGTCCTCCCTACGTGGAGTTTGCATGTTCCCCCCGTGTCTGTGTGGGTTTCCTCCCACAGTCCAAAGACATGCAGGTTAGGTGCATTGGCAATTCTAAATTGTCCCTAGTGTGTGTGCCCTGTGGTGGGCTGGCACCATGCTGAGGGTTTGTTTCCTACCTTGCGCCCTGTGTTGGCTGGGATTGGCTCCAGCAGACCCCTGTGACCCTATGGTTAGGATATAGCGGGTTGACTAATAGATGGATTTTTTACTACATATATTAGCAAATTTTTCAAAGCACAAGGAAACAGCGTTTTAAGCAAAGAAGCCTTTCTGGAATAAAATGGTGCTTAGTCAAGCAAAGGTTCAACAAAGAATCACATAACTCAGTAAAAAACTTTAAAATGTCATTAAATTACCAATATTTTTAAGAGTGTGGCAAGTATATGGAAGAAGGCAGGAACAATCCCTGAATGCCATTACAGATGATGATGATGATGATTATTACTGTTATTATTACGGTGGCTGTTATCTGTTAGAAATATATTTACCTTGACTAAACTAATTATTTTGACTATTGTAACATCCTAATTATTATCCATCCATCCATTATCCAACCCGCCATATCGATAACTACAGTGTCACAGGGGTCTGCTGGAGCCAATCCCAGCCAACACAGGGCGCAAGGCAGGAAACAAATCCCGGGCAGGGCGCCAGCCCACTGCAGTCCTAATTATTATATAACATCTTAATGGTAAGGATTCTGTATTATGTATTTTAGGTCAGCAAACAATAAAATTAAAAACAAACTGGCAAATATTTAATATATAATTAGCTACTCATATTAAATACAAACATATGTTAGGGTTTTAAAATGTTAATGGAGGGTTTCCAGTCATCACACACACTGTTTCATTAATAAATAAATCCATCCATTTCTCCAAGCAATGAACTTAAGTTCATAGTTGCAGGGAAGCAGAGCCTACCCCGACCGTATCATTTGCAAAGCAGGAGCTGACATCAGACAAGTGTCGCTGGGCACGCTCATACAGCCCCAAGTTCAAATTTCTATGCTAAATAACACCATTCACTTGTGTGGAATATCACAAAGTATTCAGCAGTTTGCCGTGCAATAACAGATTGAAACATTTACAACAGTAAAGGCTTCGGCAGGCAGTAAGAGCAGCTAGAAAATAACATGATATTAATAATAGAGTATATTGTACTGTAAAAACAGAAGAATCAATTGAGCCCAGAGGATCCATAGCACTGCAAAATGCATTCCAGCCTGTAGTTTAAACAGATTGTATCAGAACAACAGTTTAGAAAGCAAGAGTTGATCTTTAGCCTTGATATGAGTCTGACAAATACAGTATACAGTACCTCAGGGGAGAATCTGATTGAACTGAATCTTCAAAAATGAATCTGGAAAAAAAAATATTTTAAATGACTTTTACCGTACAACTTTGTGACAACTAGAAGTCCAGGCTCAGAAGATCTTTATAGTGTCATGGTTTTAATACAAGGATAGCAGCACAAGCAGCAATTCTTGGATGTTAGTTTTGACAGCTCTATTATTTAATAGCAGGGCTTTTTAGATGATTCTTTATCTGACAGGAAGACAGTGAAGTAGAACCAGCTTTACTTACTTACTTACTTAAGCCCATTGTCCATTCTAGAGCACAGGCCTCCAACAGCAGTTTGCCAAAGTCCTCTGTTCTGGGTCCGTTTTTCAAGCTGTCTCCAGCTTGGTGTCAGATTCAAGATCATGTTGCCAGGTGAGATCATTCTCTGGCTGGCCTTGCTTTCGCTTTCCTTTGGAGTTTTTTCTTAGTGCTTGCCTAGTGATGTTAGCAGTTGGTTTATGCAGTGTGTGTCTTATCCATCCTCATCTTCTTTCCTCTAATTCTTCTTCTGCTTTTAGCTGGTGTGTTCTCTGTCATAAATTGGCGTCACTGTTGACTTCAGGCCAGCGAATGCAAAGGATCCTTCTCAAGCACACTCTAAAGACAATTGTTTTGGGCCAACAAAAAAAAAAAAAATCAACGCAATGCTCTGCATCAAGCTTTTTGAGTTACTACAACTTCTGGTTAAAATTACGTAGAACCAACCCACAACACTGAGTAACTGGAAAAGGTTTTTCCTTCAGATCTTAAATAACTTTTAAGCACCATCTACTTAAAAATTATAGGATACACACAACTTTTTAAATTCACTGCACATAAAAATTAAGTTGTCCCAACTAATTTACATTACATTTTTAAAGACACTTTTAAGTTCTACATATTTAATTATTAATATATAAAGCTGTGATGATGTAAAAAAATGAAGTTGGTGTAAGTAGTGTTTTCTGCCTATAATTTTAAGCCAAATCAAGTTTGATTACTTATTAAATTACTAAAACTACAGCCACTTAAAGAATGAAAGTGTTGCAAAATTTACTTTATTGGAAATATAATGTTGCATTTTTACAATTTTCAACATCTTCCAAAAACGTTGTTTAACTGCAGCAGCACAAATATAGGCCTCAATGTAATATTCAATTGCCAAATATGTCAAACCTGACTTCCTATTGTAAGATGCAAAAACATTTTACTATACAGCTTCGGAGTATACTCTAAACTTAACAACTGGAAAATAAGTAAAGTCAAAGAAAGATTATTACAATTAATGAAGTATCTTCTCAATATGCCGTCAGGCTTACATGCGGTAAGGCAATATTGCGTCTAAAATCCGTAACCAACATAGAAATGCACGTGAGAAATCATTAGCGGCTCGAACAAAAAAAAGGAATGTTGAGAAAATATGGTAAGATGGATGGCATTAAATTTCACTAGAGCTATTCAACCAGTAATAAATAAGTAAATAATAAGTAAATGATATTTACTATGTTGGAACAATGGAAATAATTATTAGCTTGAAATTGCTCCTCTGTCTCTTAGCTTTTATCTGCTCGTCTGCCTAATGTTAGTTAGACAGCCATCACGTTAGCCTGTCTGAATCCGTATAGCTTAACCTCTACAGATGTAAAGTAACGTTACTAGTCCTATCAGCATTGCACAAATAATAATGCCGGATTACTGAAGGAGGAATTAACTACTATTAACCTTTGACAGCGATTAAAATATCTGTTCTATCTCTCACCATAGTTGGTTTTTTTTTCACTTGCAGTATGGCGTGACGAACTTGGCAGAGCACGTTAAGAGGGCGGAGTTTCATGCACACCCATGAAACAGTGAAATGAATTAGCCATAGCGTTAGATTAGGTTAGACGAACTTGAATTTTGTTTTACAATTAATAAAAAAAGGAATTTGAGTTTAGATTACTTAAAAGTCTAAGCTAAAGAATGTACTAATATAATTCTTTCATGTCAACACATTAAATAATGTTTTCAAATTAAAATATTTAATAAAATCATTGAATTTGAATTTTTAACATAATAGCATGCATTTGCTTAAGTGATGGTTAGTGTCTCTTGAATTGCTTTTTACAGTGCAGCTGCACTTTCCTGATGGTGGTTTTGTTATCCTCCAAGTCTCTGCTTTGTACAAAAGAACTGACTCAATACTGGAGTTGAATAGCTTAATATTAGAATGTTGTAATTTTAAGTTTTTTAAGCTGAATGAGGGCTTTGCCAGTCCTTGCCTTGACATCCACATTGGTGCAACCCTGTCTGTCAATGGCACTACCCAGGCAGGTGAAAGCTCCTACCTTCTCAGGTGGATTTCCCTTGAGAATGATTCAGTCAAGCTGAGTTGACCTTTTGGACTTTGGTTTTCTCTTTATGGATGTTGAGGCCAACTTGTGCTGATGTGTTCACCAGGGTTGTTTATGGGTTTGGGACAGGAGGCTACATCATCAGCGAAGTCCAGGTCATCTAACTGTTTGCATGAAGTATGCTAGATCCTTTTCCTTTTTTTTTTTAACCACCATACTGTAAATGCCTTCAAGGTCCAGTATATGACCAGAAAGAAGAGGAAAGGGAAAAAAAAAACACATCCTTGTCTTCACCTAGACACTGGTGAGCTGTCTACCAGGGTTGCTTCTGTGGAATATTTGCTCATATAGGCTCTTTTTTTTTCTTAAAGAGGAAGGACGCCTCAAACCTGGACAAACTTGTGAGGAAGGCAGGCTCTATTGTAGTAATGAAGCTGGACAGTTTGACATCTGTGGCAGAGCGACGGGCGCTGAGCAGACTCCTGTCAGTCATGGAGAATTCACTGCATCCACTGAACAGGATCATCTCCAGACAGAGGAGCAGCTTCAGCGACAGACTGCTGTCACCGTCCTGCTCCACTGACAGACTGAGGAGACCCCACACTATGCGACTCTTCAATTCCACCCTTAAACGTGAACATTATACAAAGTTATTGTCTGTTTTTACCTGCATTTTTATTACTCTTGAATTTAATATTGTTTTTTGTATCAGTTTGCTGCTGCTGGATTATGTGAATTTCCCCTTGGGATTAATAAAGTATCTATCTATCTATCTATCTATCTATCTATCTATCTATCTATCTATCTATCTATCTATCTATCTGTCTGTCTGTCTGTCTGTCTGTCTATCTGTCTGTTATTTGAATGTTGATTTGCACTTCTCTTCAGTGGTCAGGACTTTTAGTTAGAATTTGTCCTTATTTGTCCCTGTTAGATGCCAAAGACCTTTGTTACATATTTAACAGCTCTCATCTGGATTACTGTTATCTTCTCTTCAGTGCACTCCCTTCATGAAGTATCATGAGATATCAACAAGATCCAAAATGAGCCTGCTGGGACAGACAAAGTTATTGTATTTTATCACAGCTGGTTCTAACTCCACAATGATGCCAAGCCTGGGTAGAGTTGGTCAAGGGACTAGCAAATCTATCCTGTCAAAAAAGGTGAAAGCTGTATGTCTTCGAAAGCCATAGGACCGATTAAACTTCTGTCATTTGGGACCATCACCAATGGAACATGGAATGTTAAGACCATCTATGCAAGTGGTGGCCAAAAAGGAGAATAGCCTGTTTTACACAAGGGACACAGGATGGAGGTGATGACAGGTGCATTACTGATTTATTCTGGACATAAAGTAAATGATGAAGCACAAAGGGTATTGATAGGGTAGGAGTCCCAGAGTCCTCACTTCATCTCAGTATCCTTTAGAACACAGAAGAAATGGATCAATGTATCTATCTATCTATCTATCTATCTATCTATCTATCTATCTATCTTGATCAGTGTGACAGACATTCACAGATATTCACAGACATGGTTTTGACTTCCAATGCTATGCAGATGATATATAGTTATATCTTAGTACACATTCGCCTCTCAGCACACTCACTGACTGCATCACAGATCTTAAGCTGTGGGTGGTGGGACACCTGGAAGGACCGAGAAAGGGACAATACCTTCCCCGGACCACAAGAGGGCAGCTGTCCTGGTCTGCATGTGGGCCACAGGATCAGAGGTTAAAAGCTCAACCCTGTTGGTGCCTGTGGCCACCGCCAGGGGCCACCCGGAGGATTGTGGAGCCCTGGATTGCAGCACTTCCACCACACTTGAAAGTGCCGCTGGAAGATCATCAGGGAGCACCTGGAGCACATCCGTGGCGTTATAAAGGAGGCCGCTTCACTCCAGTAGATGAGCCGGATTTGGGAGGAAGAGGAGCATAGGCAGCAGAAGAATTGAGGGAGAGTAAAGGAAGAAGGAACTGTGAGCAATTATAGCGGAGTTGTGCATTGTGTGGTGTTGTAAAAATGAAAGGGAATATTAAACGTGTGTTTTTGGACATTTGTTGTCTGTCTGTCTGTGTAAGGGGACTGATTCTCCAAAATAGAAAATAACTTTCATAACTTAATGCAAATAAAACTGAAGTGTTACTGATAGGCCCAACCTCTCTGTTTCTATTGATGGTACACTTGTCAAACCTGCTCCTGTTGTCAGAAATCTTGGCTGTTTTGTTTGATTGACCACTTAACTTTGAGCTGCATATTAGGTCTCTGTCCAAAATCATTTCCGTAACATTGCCCGCCTCCGTCCACTTTTGTCCTTGTCTGATGCTCAAACTCTGGTTCATTGTTTCATAATGTCTTGTATTGATTACTGTAATTCCCTCTTCATTGGCCTCCCTGCAAAATCTATACCGAAGCTACAGTATATTCAGAACTCCGCAGCCGCACAAAGTGTTCTGCTCACATCTCCCCTGTTCTGTCCCAGCTTCACTGGTTACCGGTGCCATCAAGGATTATTGTAAATTCAAGATTCTTACCTTCATAGTCCTACATGACATTTGCCCCCCTCTACCTCACTCAGCTCCTAGCTACTTACACTCCTTGTCGCTCTCTCGGGTCCTCATGTAGTAATCTCCTTACTGTCCCACGTACCAGACTCTCCACCCTGGGAGGGCACATCCTTCAGTGCTATAGCCCCTCAACTCTGGAACTCCCTTCCTCAGTCTCTCTGAGATTGCCCCTCTTTCTCCAACTCAAAACTTTCCTCTTTGACAAACTTTTGTCTTCTGTATGATCGATATTTTTTTTCCTCCCTCTATATGTAAAGCGACCTTGGGTCTATAAAAGGCGCTCTATAAATGTAAATTCTAATTATTATTATTATTATCTTCAAATTATTCAACCCACCTGTTCAGTTACTCCTTTATTCCCAGTATGACTTTTCCATCTTTAGCCCCACTTGCTGCACAGTTTCTTGGTGGTATCATAAAGCTTTTTCATGATGCCACTGTCCACTGCTTGTTCTGCATTTTCTGATAGGCTATCCAAATAACTGTGTTTATTCTCTTTTGCGCTCCTCTTTAATACTTTATTTGCTTATTCATATTTTTCCTTTACTTTCACCTTTTCCATCTAGTACTACTTTTGTTAATTGTCGCTTTTTTCTGCCTTCTCACATCAACTTTGCACGATGTGTGAGCAGAAATCCATTCTTCCTGCTGCTTCTTTATGGCACCTAATACTTCCTAACACATTAAGGCCAGTGTCTTCTAAACTTTCTGTCATTCACTGTTTAGGTTGGTTTTTTGCCAAGTTCTTGTAGCCCTTGGAATTTGTGATGTTTTTGGATATGCATGTCTCTGAAAAGGTTGTCATTGAATCATGTTAATCTTGTCAATGTTGGTTTCATCCATTTCATCATCTTCAGCTTGAGTTTCAGCTTTGCAACCAAAAGAGGGTAGTCAGATATCTAATCTTCTCCTGTCCTCATTCTGACATTTTTATATAATCTCTATAATTTTTTGGAAATACAAATGTAGTCTATTTGATTTTGCGTTAAGTGGTCGTCTGACACCCAAGTAAGTGTTCTTGTAAATTATCTTGTGGGGGAAAATGTGACATCCAATGACACTGCTATTCAATAGACACATGTAATTTGATTCATCATACCTAATCCCCGTTTTCCCATCATATTTTCATAGCCAGTGTTTCCCAATATTTTTGTCATGTCGAAGTCCACCATGAGAATGTTAATATCGCTCCCTTTGGATAAGTTTCCAGAATGTTGTAGAGTCTGTTGTTAGAAGTATATTTTATTTCTTCATCTCTGTTTTCTGTTGGTATAAACACTGTGTGACGTTCACCTTGATCCTTTTCTTCTGTGTTCTAAAGGATACTAGGATGAAGTGAGGACTCTGGGACTCCTACCCTATCAATACCCTTTGTGCTTCATCATTTACTTAATGTCCAGAATAAATCAGTGCACCTATCATCACCTACCTCCATCCTGTGTCCCTTGTGTAAAACAGGCTATTCTCCTTTTTGGCCACCACTTCCATAGATGGTCTTAACATTCCATGTTCCATTGGTGATGGTCCCAAATGACAGAGGTTTAATCGGTCCTATGGCTTTCGAAGACATACAGCTTTCACCTTTTTTGACAGGATAGATTTGCTAGTCCCTTGACCAACTCTTCCCAGGCTTGGCATCATTGTGGAGTTAGAACCAGCTGTGATAAAATACAATAACTTTGTCTGTCCCAGCAGGAGCATTTTGGATCTTGTTGATATCTCATGATACTTCATGAAGGGAGTGCACTGAAGAGAAGATAACAGTAATCCAGATGAGAGCTGTTAAATATGTAACAAAGGTCTGTGGCATCTAACAGGGACAAATAAGGACAAATTCTAACTAAAAGTCCTGACCACTGAAGAGAAGTGCAAATCAACATTCAAATAACAGACAGACAGACAGACAGACAGACAGATAGATAGATAGATAGATAGATAGATAGATAGATAGATAGATAGA
>JANRMT010062800.1:7594077-7607769 GCA_026402145.1 Polypterus bichir lapradei
AGATAGATAGATAGATAGATAGATAGATAGATAGATAGATAGATAGATAGATAGATAGATACTTTATTAATCCCAAGGGGAAATTCACATAATCCAGCAGCAGCATACTGATACAAACAATATTACATTAAAGAGTGATAAAAATGCAGGTATAACAGACAATAACTTTGTATAATATTAACGTTTACCCCCCCCCGGGTGGAATTGAAGAGTCGCATAGTGTGGGGTCTCCTCAGTCTGTCATGGAGCAGGACGGTGACAGCAGTCTGTCGCTGAAGCTGCTCCTCTGTCTGGAGATGATCCTGTTCAGTGGATTCTCCATGACTGACAGAAGCCTGCTCAGCGCCCATCGCTCTGCCACGGATGTCAAACTGTCCAGCTCCATGCCTACAATAGAGCCTGCCTTCCTAACCATTTTGTCCAGGTGTGAGGTGTCCCTCTTCTTTATGCTGCCTCCACAGCACACCACCGTGTAGAAGAGGGCACTCGCCACAACTGTCTGATAGAACATCTGCAGCATCTTATTGCCGATGTTAAAGGACGCCAGCCTTCTAAGGAAGTATAGTCGGCTCTGTCCTCTCTTGCACAGAGCATCAGTATTGGCAGTCCAGTCCAACTTATCATCCAGCTGTACTCCCAGGTATTTATAGGTCTGCACCCTCTGCACACAGTCACCTTTGATAATCACGGGGTCCATGAGGGGCCTAGTCCTCCTAAAATCCACCACCAGCTCCTTGGTTTTGCTGGTGTTCAGTTGTAGGTGGTTTGAGTTGCACCATTTAACAAAGTCCTTGATTAGGTTCCTATACTCTTCCTCCTGCCCACTCCTGATGCAGCCCACCACAGCAGTGTCGTCAGCGAACTTTTGCAAGTGGCAGGACTCTGAGTTGTGTTGGAAGTCTTATGTATGTTTTCTGAACAGAACCGGAGAAAGTACAGTCCCCTGCGGTGCTCCTGTCTTGCTGACCAAATGTCAACTGTCAAATAGAACACTAAGCTTATTAACACCTGTAATAGGATGACTTCATAGGATCCACTATTGAACATTATGGAGGCAAGAATCCGAATTAAGCCTTAATACCTACAAAAAGCACAATTGTCTTGAAAACATTAAGAGGAAGGGAGTTTGCTTTTACTATAGTGTTAATGTTTCCAAGGCAAGTGGAAAGCTTATCTCCAGCCATGGTACAGCTTTGGGTGATTTTTATGAAGAGTTACATGAGTGCGACATATATTCATGTTGATGGTAATAATAACTCATTGTGGAAGTGTACATATTGAATGTAAGCAGACTGAATACATTCCGTTTTTGGGACTCCCTTAGGTAGTAGACCAGTACATTTATTTTTATGACCAATGTGTAAAATATGCAGCTCTCTCAGAAGCAATTGTTTAGCAAAGTATTGAAAACTTGTAAGTCTAGGATATTATTATCTAATAATTTATATTTTAAATTGTAGGCCTTAGTAACTTAGAATTGTGTGAAAATTTTGGTGAATTCTTCTTAAGTTCTTCAGAGTCAAAGGTCTATCCTGTGATTCCTGGGTTAGCCGTAGCTTTGGCATCTTTTTGAAATGGGGTCATCAACAGCCATGAAACCAAGAATGGCTAGGGCAATGAGGACACGTAACAACAAAGGTGCAATGTACTTTGTCACACACACTTGTTTAGGAGACAACTAAAGGGCTTCAATAGATGTAATTCCACGCCGGGCCAGGGGGTGGCAAAGTGTACGGATTCTCTCTCTCAATCCCTTGCAGACAATTCTCTGGAAATCCCACCTGTTTCTGGGGCAGCCAATGACATCACTTTCGGTTCCGGACCTGATGACATCACTTCCTTTATTGGCCTTTAAAGCCACCATCTTGCTTCCAGTATATCAGTTCTGTTTTGCACTCAGTTGTGTGAACATGTCTGTTCGTGCTAATCATTTTTGCAGCCAGGAAATATTATACGGGTGGCTGCCCCAAACCTTCGCAATGTCGTTTTGTCATTCGTGTGACAACTTTTATTCTAACAAATCACACAGTTCAGTGCAATGTTTCTTTAATAATAAAAAATCCATAAAAAAACAGTTCCTTTTGAGGAAGCTAAAAATCAAATAAATAAATATTCCATTAAAAGTAATGATAAAATCACAAGTCAGAATTACCTTTACCTCCTTCCCCAGTGCTTCCTCTCTCTCTCTCTGTGATCTCACCCTGCTCACACAACTTTTCATGTATCCTCAGTAGGGCCAAGACTCTGGAGAAAGCAGTTGCTGCTAACTCCCATCCCAGTCACCATCCCTTGGCATCCATCAAAAAATGCTAAGATTGATTTCATCTTCACTATGCCCACCTCAGCATCCACCTGGATCCCTGGTTCACCTCTGAAGCACCTCTCATGCAGCTCCAACCACAGGGTTTCCCTTGACTGCTTCACCACCTTCTCACAACACTGACTCCCAACTGATTCTGCTCTTTCATTGTTCTTCTTCTTACTTCCTCGATTTTACTTCTTCTGTTCTTTCTCTCCCAGGCCCCTTTTATACTATGTGAGTGTAGTTGCTCTGCTAACAACACACCGTGTGTCAATGGAAAATAGCTGAGCTCACCATACCTGTCTGCCCATTAACAAGAAATCAACTTCATTAATTTAACACTCCACAGCCACAATACTTTGCGGCAGAGCAGGCTTGCGTATCTACAAGCCTGAGCTGCATTGATCAGCCTCAGTAAGAGGATAAGTGCCTAAGTTTCTGTCATTCCAATAGATAGCACATCACAAATATTAACACTGCATTTACAGATCCCATACCAAATGGCACATAACAGAGGTGAATGTATTGCATGGTGCACTGCAAATATTAATATTGAGGTCTATGCTGAGTACTTAGATTTCAAGCTAGTTATTATTTAAAAATATTGCACTGCCACAAACTCCTCAGTTGTTTCACTACATACTGTATGTTAAAAGGAACACAAGCTTATGTTAGACTTGAGGGGAAAAGAAGAAAATGGACCATTACAGAAGTAAAGGACCAGAAGAAAGAAAACTCCGAGATCACAGCAGGTGGACCTGAATTCCATCCTGTTACTCTAAATTGGATCAGTCTGGTTTGAGACTGTTAGTTCATGTTGTGTTACATTTATTGTTCAGGAAAAATAGGAAAGGTAATAATGGATAAGTTGTATTCAGTCATCAGTGCAGGTCGCAAACATCCAAATGAATGAATAAATGTTAGGTTACCCATTGACCACCATGAATGCTCTGTTCTACACAAATCTCCCATATTTTTCACATCATTTATACTTTTAACTACTGAAACATAAACACAAACTGTGTCAATGCTTATAAGTCAATACTTATTCTACCCTATTTAAATATTCTCTCAATAGCTTCACAAGATGTCATAGTGATGCATACGTTCATCATTTTAAGTATAACTGATTAATTGTATTTGGCCTACTTCAGATAATACAGTACATTTATTTGTTCATTTAATAAATTTAGTTATTGACTAAATTATGACCATTATGAGTGATTACAAGCAATAAATCTAAAGATTTTTTTTTTATCACTTGATTGAATCAATTCCAGCCATGTTCATCAGTCCCATACTGGGCTAGTTAGTATCTAAAGTCATTTTACCAAATTTTGTGGGTTTATTAGCACTCATTATATTTAGATACAGAGCTAAATTACCCCTTGGGACAAATTAATAACTATGTATTTACTGTTTCCAATTTAATTTTACAAAGTGAGTAAGAATCAAGCTGCTTTCATATTAGAATTCAGAAATCTGGTTTTAATTCAAGTTCTAATAAGTAGGATTGCAAATATTAACTCTGTCAGATCCCTTATGACACTCAGTCCATGTACTTCAGTGGGAGATAATAATTTGCATTCTTAAAATCCAAAAACAGATAAGTTTGGAAAGGTCAATTCTCCTCCTTTGTGTTTAGAATGATATTTTTGTTTGTCTGTTACCTTTTTTTCTACAAAAGTAAACCACTGCACTTTTTAAACTCAGCAGAACAATTTCATCTCAAATATATGGGCAGTGACAGGTGCCAGTTGTAGCGTATGCATGTTATATAATTTTGATCTACTTGTATGTTGCTTTACATAATCATCAAAATAGAGTTCCTTTGGAGACTTCAAAACAGAAATTATAAATTAAACACACACACATATACATAAATATATACTGTATATATATATATATATATATATATATACACACTGCATATTTGATCTAGGATTTTCAGTTTTCAACCATATTTGAAGCAGATTAACAATTTTCTGTTACCTTACTACTAAAATATGATCTCATCTTTAAACAGAGTACTTGAAGAATAAAGGCAAACATTTAAGATGTGCTCATCATAAAAATAGAGATGTGTTGTACAGGATGGTCTAGTAACTGAGGAGACAGCAGGGTAAAATGCAAAGTACTTGCCAAAGACAAATTTAAAGGAGAAACAACTTGGATCTGACAGTGATATTATTGTGACAAGATAGGAGAAAAGGTGATAAACACTGCATGTGCAATTCGTGGTTATTTGAGCAGGATACAAGCATGAAGTAAGGGAGACATCCAGGACAAAAGTGTATAAGGATGTCCAGGAACACTAGGGGACAAGTGACCCAGCTATTAGCAAAAAGGCCTGACCTTCCCTTGGCCAGGGAAAAGAAATCACAGATGGCAAAGCAAACAGGAGAGTATGGATCACAAGGGAAATATATACAGTGGAACCTCGGTTTGTGAGTAACTTGGTTTACGAGTGTTTTGCAAGACGAGCTAAATTTTTTAATAAATTTTGACTTGATAAAAGAGTGATGTCTTGCAATACGAGTAGTATGGATACACTTTGTCTGCTGAGCGTCATGTGATCACAACTGAGCTGATGGTTCTTCTCTCTCGCACGCGCGTCTCTCTCTCATCTCTCTCGCTCCATCGTGCGCACGCGTGTGTGTGTGTGTCTCTCTTTCTCTCTCTCTCTCCTTATCTCGCTCGCATCTCTCTCTCACCTTATCTCGCTCGCGCGTCTCTCTCTCCTTATCTTGCTCGCGCGTGCGTCTCTCTCTCTTCTCTTGAGGGCAATCGTCTCCTATTCTCCGTCTGAGTCTGCGTGCCTCACTCATATAGTCAACATCCATAGAGTGTATACTGTTTACTACAGCATTGTGACTGTGTGTGTGTGTACGCGCGCGCACGTGTGTGCTGTGAAGGGCGAGTCCCCGTCTTGCACCCTAAAACACGAAGCTGAGTCTTAGTACTTTATCCAGCTTTATTCAGCTTGAAACAGCAACAGCACGGTTATTTATTGTAGCGGGATCTTTCTAATGTTCCTTGTATCACCCATCGACGGCAGGCGCTTATAGCATGTTCGCGATCTTTTTGGATTCGCTTTTACGGCGAACTAGCCTACTACAGCGCTGGGAGACTGCGATTGCTTTGGGACGCTCTTCCGCGTGTCGTCCCGTTGGGTGGAATCCCACAAGAGTTTAGAAACTCACTCACACCAGCCATTATTCTTTTTAAAGGTAAAGTGCAGGTTAATTTGTTTTATGTATTTTTACTTTATATTTTGTATTAATCATTTTTATATGAATAGTTTTGGGTTGTGGAACAAATCATCCGAGTTTCCATTATTTCTTATGGGGAAATTCACTTTGATATATAAGTGCTTTGGACTGGGAGCACGTTTCCGGAACGAATTATGCTCGCAAACCGAGGTTCCACTGTATTATATTGTCAAAAGTATGTGGACACCCCTCTAAATTATTGAATTTGGTGTTTCAACCACAACTACAAAATCAAGCAAATAGCCATGCAATCTCTATTGACAAACACTGGCAGTTGAAAAGGTCATGCTAAAGAGCTCCATGACTTTAAATGTGGCACTGTTGTACACAAGTATGACAAGTCGGTATGTGAAATTTCTACTCTGCTAGATCTGCCCCAGACAACTGTAAGTGCTATTACTGCGAAGTGGAAGTGTCGAAGAGCAACGACAGTTCAGTAACACAAATTGGTAGACAACACAAACTCACAGAGCAGGGCCACCGAATGGTGAAGGGCATGGCATGTAAAAATCACACATCCTCTGGTACAAACTACCTCTGGAAGAAGCATCAGCACAAGAACTGTGTTTCTGCAGTTGAGCAGCTGCATACAAGCCTATTATCACTATGTGCAGTGCTAGGAACTGGCTGGAGTAGAGTAAAACATGCCATCATTAGACTGTGGAGAAGCAGAAATGTGTTGTCAAGATTGGTAAATCATGCATCACTATCTGGAAGACGATTCTGGGTTTGACAGTTGCCAGAAGAACACTGCCTTCTGGAGAGCTTTGGTTTGGTACAGGAGGCATTTTCGTCTGGGGCTGTTTTTCTGGGTTTCGGCTAGGTCCCTTAGTTCCAGTGAAGGGTACCATTAATACATGCAAAGTCATTTTAGAGAACTGTCTGCTTCCAACTTTGTGGCAACAGTTTGGGGAAGGCCCTTTTCTGTGAACAAAGCAAGATCTATAAAGACGTGGAGGAACTCGAAAGCCTACATTGAGTCCTGACCTCAACCCTACTGAATATTTTTGGGATGAACTAGAATGCTGATTGAGAGCCAAGTCTTCTTGTCCAACATCAGCACCTGACCTTACAAATGTTGTTTTGGATGAATGGCACAAATACCTGCTGACAAATTCCAAAATATTGTGGAAAGCCTTCCCAGAAGAGTGGTGGCTGTTACAGCTGCAAAGATGAGGCTGACATAGTTTTGGAAGGGAATGGTTAACAAGCTCATATAGGTATGATAGTCAGGAGTCCACAAAAGTTTGGCCATATAATGTGTGTGTGTGACCATCAAGCATTGAGAAGGTTTGGGGCAGCTACCCATATAATTGTTCCCGGCTGAAAAACTGATTCGCAAACAAAGACATGTTCAAAACAGAACTGATTCTCTGCAGACAAGATGGCAGCTTTAAAGGCCAGTACAGGAAGTGATGTCATCAATACCGGAACCGGAAGTGACGTCATTGGCTGCCCCAGAGCCGGACAGGATTTCCCTAGAATGGTCTGCAAAAGATTGAGAGGGAAAATTAGTGCACTTCGCCACTCCCTGGTCTGGCATGGAATCACATGTATTCAAGCCCTTTAGTTGTCTCCTAAACACACGTGTGTGACACTGTCTAACAGAGCGGCCATTTAGGAGCCGAGTACCCAAACCTTTAATGGTGACAGAAGGCTCAGGAAGGATGAGATAGCAAGCCAGGTGCCCTGAAGAAAACATTGGGCTCAGTCCTAAACCTGGAAGTGTCTCAAGTATATACATCTGTCCAGAATTAAGCAGGATACACAGATTCTGAGGTTTGTAAAGATAAGCCCAATGTGACTGAAGGTGTTTAATTCTTCTATATTGTTTATACTTTTAATTTCTTTCTTTATTCATAGCTCACTATTTGGCTTGTTTTTGCATTTTTTTTATTTTGGCCTCTTTGGCACTGCTTTAGGTAAAAGGATGCCACAATGCAACCCCTAGTGGTCACAAAATGTTCAGTACAGAATTATCCCACACTTTATTTTCCATACGGCTCTTTATTAACTCTGGTGCACACCATATAGTCAGTTACCAACACATAAACGTTGAGGCATTAGACAGTAACAGTTTTTGATTGCTAGATTGACATTAAACCCACACACATATATATGGAACCTATATATGCTGTTGTTCATTTTTATACTTACTGTATGTGGATTGTTTGATCTAAAATACTGCTGCTTTTGTGTAATCAATTGTATGTACATTATGTAAATACAGTAAACCATTATTTGTCTAGTCCATTTTGTATTTCTATTCAAGGGCTGGCTCATTTAGTCATGCATTAAATACCACAAGAAGAGGATTAGATTATTCTGCAGCAAGATGGCACTACACGTCACTGAGATTTCAACTGTTTGATCCTACTTTGATGGACGTGAAGATCACTTTCTAGGCTTTTTATGGAGGAGTTAAAATTACAACTGTAAACCCAAAGGTGGATAAGCATTCAACAGGTGGAAGAAGAGTTTCAATGGTAAGGACAACAAGACAGACAACTTTTTATTTGCTAAAATATAGTTGTCCTTGTATACTGTATTTCAATTAGTTAAGAAAAGTTGCATCTCTTTGAGGTCTGACTTATTATGCTCAATAAATGGTAATTTGTGGGCTTATGCCATGCTAGAAAAATATAACTCATACGAATAAAGAACACGGATATTAAGTTGATGAAGTGGCTCACTACAGCTGTCTCTGTTGATATCACAATTTGTCAAAGCTAATATTTGTTTTTGAAAGCATTCTTGATTATTTTTATGTGGAGATGACCCTGGTATCTGACGCTTTCTTTAGATGCTTTAGTTTCTGTTTTTTAGAATACATTTTTAGGATCTTTAGGGATTTTTATATCAAGATGTATCTGGTGGATCAACAAGAAGTTAAGAAAGACATTGCAAAAGATAAAAACACCATATAACCTGTACAAGACAAATAACTTTATCAACAGCCATAGGGATTATGAGAAAATGAGATCAATAGTTAAAAGGACGTTGGAGTTGCCAAAACACATTTAGATAAAAAATATCACTGAAAATGTAAACGTTGACCCTAACAGATTCTTTCAATATTTTTACAGAAAAATAACGATCGATGAGGTAGCAAGTATTTACAATGAGAATAATAGGTGGTAACCTCATAGCAACCCACTTACCAAGAATAATATCAAGGATAATAAAAATTAAAAGAAACTATTTATTTGATATCTAAACTTGGGAATGGACAAAGGGAGATGCATAAAAATAACTCAAACTGAATGAAACGGTTACTTCTCAGAATCTAGCTTCACATGTTTGTCTCCTACCTACTGTTCACATCAGTGTGCTGACTTTGCAGTTCACCTCCCTTTTCCTCTGCTTCTTCTTTAGTTCTGGACTCTCTTAAGCGGTCGAGAGATTGCATGAAACCATCTACCAAACAGGTCAGCCAATATATCTCTGGCTGTAAGGAAGCTTTAAAAATCCTCCCAGGGTCACTTCCAGGTTAGCCCCAGTATCACTTGCCTCCATTAAAGACACCGCTCTCACTCTGTCTCTCATATTTTGTTTTATTGGATTTGTTCTTATTTTTGAATTTTTATTTTTCAAATTTTATGTTAATTCTGTTATTTTTGTTTTGTATTTCATATCTATCTATGTACTGCCTCTTTAAATGTTTGTATATTCCCTGAACTTTATGGGTGGAGCCCAAAGAGGTGGGGCCACCCTGATGTAACTGATGCTGGTTCTTCTCTCTGAATTTGTATTTGTCAGAGGGAGAGAGGATCCCAGCAGTGCATCACTGAGAGGTGTTTGAACTTATTGTGAATACTGTTTCTCTTTCTATTTTTTTCTGATATTTGAATTATTTGCCTCTATTTTCAAAATTCTGGTTACTAATTGCATTTGTTTGCCCCAGGATTTCCTTTTAAAGTACCTCCTTTTTGCCTTCTGCCATTTTTGTGTTTCTTTTCATTTAGGCAAACAAATTGTGCATTTATAAAGGCTCTTAATTCTACACAGTCATAGATTTACATTTATTATACAGTGGAACCTCAGGTCACGACCATAATTCGTTCCAAAACTCTGGCCATAACCCGATTTGGTCGTGACCCGAAGTAATTTCCCCCAGAGGATCGTATGTACAGTAAATACAATTAATCCATTCCAGACCGTATGAACTGTATGTAAATATTTTTTTTAAAGATTTTTAAGCACAAATATAGTTAATTACACCATAGAATGCACAGCGTAATAGTAAACTCAATGTAAAAACATTGAATAACACTGAGAAAACCTTGAACAACAGAGAAAACTAACACTGCAAGAGTTTGCACTATAGCGCTACGAACCGTTCACTAAAAACACTTTTTTTAATGAGTATTAAGCACAGGGAAAAAAAATTAACATTTGAAAAATCCGTAATTTAATAAACCACCAAGAAAAGTAACATTGCAACAAAGCACGCTACGAACTGATCGCTGTAAACAGAAGTGAAGTGGAGGTTAAAATCCAATAGAAAAAAGTCTTCATGAAATATGAGTTTAAAATAATGCTCGAATCTGTCTCTTTAAAAACAAGACTGGTGCATTCTTTAACTGCCTTCTCGGCCTTACGTGGACAGCCATCTCTCGCTGTCTCTCTCTCACGTGTGTGTGTGTCTCTCTCTCGCGTGTGTGTGTGTCTCTCTCTCTCTCTGTGTCTCTCTCTCACGTGTGTGTCTGTGTGTGTCACTCTCTTGCACTCTCTCTCTCTCGCTCGCTGCGCAGGGCACAGGGAGAGACTGAACACGTGCGGAAATCATCTGCGCGCATAAACCAAAAGGGAAACTGGCTTGTTCGTATACCGAGTGTGTGGTCGTGAACAGATGCAAAAGTTTGGCAAACTTTTTTGGTCGTAAACCGATTTGTATGTGTTCCGAGACGTTCGTGAACCAAGGTTCCACTGTAGTATGTTTTGGGACTTTCATTGCATTTTGGAACCATTAAAGCCAGCTCTCTATTTTGGGCCTGAGCAGGGCAAAGCCTGCAGGTAGTAGTCGAGGACTGGGTGACTTGGGGTGGCTCTGTTCTCGACAAGCTAGTGAAAGTCCCGGCCTGTTTTGTGGCTCTCTCAGAGGCCTCACATCCCTTGTCTCTTTGTTTGAGAATCCCATATCCAACAGCATTCATGATGGCACCCAGTTGTTATGTTTTAGTCTGGGTTCATTCACTGACTTAAATATGTTTTCCTTTTTATTGTCTTTTTTGTCGTTGTTTCTGAATTATGTTTCATGTGTTTCTTTTTCCTATTATGTCATTTTCCTTATGTTTTGTTTGTGGATCTCCAAGATGTGCGACCACCATGACATCCTATTTATAGGACTGCCCTCAGCCTTTGAAATTGAAATTGAGGAGATGGTTTGATTAGAGGTTTATGGTGTTACTGTGACTGAGTATTGTTGATTTTTTTTCTGGCTATTGTGGATTCTTGTTTTTGGATTTTTGTTCTCTGGATTTCAATTTGGATTTGTCAGCCTTGCGTTGCCTTTATTGCCAAACCCTTTTGTCTCATTTTCCCCAGTATCACAATGCTCTTGTTTTCATTTATATGGATAAGCTCCTGATTTACACATATACTTTGATGTGTGCTTTCCTAAAAGCCAGATGTTTGAGATTGCCCTCTCTCTTGTAGGGTATTTCGTGTAATTGGAACATTTAAAAGTATTTTTCAACTTTTAAAGTCTGTGCCTGATTTTGACCCTGAGTAGGTCTTAAAGCTTGCCAGTTCACTTTGGGATCAGGATGCCTACCATGGTGCCTCTTTCTAAGTGATGCTTCTGATCTGGTTTTGGTCCCTTTTTAAGCTATTCACCTCTTTTCATAATCGCTCAAAACAAGAGCTTAATGTCCTTCCAGGACACACATTATACAGCCCGTTCTGAGTTTGTCACCCTGGTGGATGCCTGTCCTGATGTCCTGGCAGGAAAACATATGTTGTTTCTACCACCTTCTCCGTCTTTATTTATTATTTCTTTATTGTTCTTTATTATTGCTATTTCAGTAATGGAGGGTAGAAATTTCAACCTAACAAGGAATGTTGTGTTTCTTATTTCCATGTTTTATGCATTATAAATCCCTAAATGGTTGTATTTCAGAAATCTATTCATACTTGTGAAATCCTAAAGTGTGTAAAACTACCAAATGTTTTCTTTGTTATCTACAAATGGCGAAGAAGGAAATCTCAGTAACTATTGACCAATTAGCTTAACATGAGTTCAGGGATGGCTGGATAGATAACTTCAGGGAAAATAAACAAATGCAACTGGTAAACAGAAGGTTAAGCAGCATAAAAAGTAGAGGCAAATTACTGAGTCGTTGCTATGGGTCTAGATGGAGGAGATTATGTTTTCTTAATTTCCCAGAATTCTATAAAAAAAAAAGTGTTTGAGCAGAGTGGTCCATGCAATTTTATTATTTCTTAACATTCGAAAGCTTATGATATAGTGATTTACAAGAGGCTAGTGACTAAACTAAATAAGTAAGAGCTTAAGTGTAGTGTAAAATTGAATAATCTTTTGAGTTTAAATATTGAAAGGAAAGGGTTATAGTGCAAGGGACTTAAGTGACATTAAAAAGGGAGTCCCTGAAGGATCAGCGCTGGGGCCATGACTCTCTTTAATATGCATGAATGATTTTGAAAAACTTTATAACTATCAGGCAGGTTATGTGTGCAAATGGCTCTGACCTAGGTGCAATGCCACCCTGTGGTCAGAAAAGATATTACAGATTGACCTTATGAATCTTAATATAAGCAAATGTAAAGTTTAGCACAGACAGAAAAAAAAAGAATTAGCTGTAATTACACAATATGAGAAAATATACTTTATGAAATTGTGGTGGGAATCATAATAGAGTCACCTCTGGCTGCACATTGACAGCATACAGAATCAATTAACAACACTAATAAGGTACATATTGTAGCAAATAAAAGTCAGAGAGATGTTATTCCTAAGATATGCAACATACAATATATGAGTTTTTATCTGGAATATTAGGTGCTTTCTCACCATAGGATCTTTGATTTCAGGTACCAGTCCTGTAGGATGTTGGCCCTGGGCCACTTGTGCTTCCTGGCCACTTTCTTGTGTTGTGTTTTCACTGCACAACATCAGCTGTACCTTTTGTGCAAGATATGGGACATGCAAAGAAGGGCGATGAGGTGCAAAGTGAGGCACAGTTGGGAGTTCACAGGGGACTCCACCGTCTTACTGCTTTAAAATGATCGCGAGAGGGAGATTATTACTTCTATATGGCTATAGAGAGTGATGCGGTATAAAATGCACTGATAACTCTCCAAAGTCCAAATTACTAACAGATTTCTAAGATGGAAACAGTGGTGAACCAATCAGCTCAGTTCATTGTCTGAGCCTCACCCATGATAGTTCCTGGTTGAACTAAATGTACATACCCTGGAGAAGGAGCTATAAAAAGTGTCAGGAACTACCGACCAGGAACTGCAAATGGCCTGTGTTCCTGCAGAGTTTCTAAAAAGTCTCTGGTTCACAAAAAAAAAAGTTAATCCTCTGGGAAAGTACCTGTTTTGTGCAGAGATACTGTATGTCCTACAAAAAAAGATTGAAGGAGTTGAAGCTTTTCAGTTTAAGTCAGCAGAGTGTAAAAAGTGGCATAATAGAAGTGTTCAAACACCTTGCAAAAGGTTTGTTATCCCCTTTCATGTAGCTCTGATTAATAAAGCAGAGTACAGCCAGCCTAGCCTGATTTTGACAGAAGGATACTATCATGCATTTGACGCTGTGAATTGTTTGATTTTATTTGATCTGTTTGCCATCCATGACTCTAAGCTTGGAGTAAATCTGATTTGAAAATGGATTAATGAATGAATTAATGAAGGTTTGTTACCAAGAACAAAATGTGTATTATCAGTGGTGGATAATTATTAGCATTAAGACAAAGTTAGAATTTATAGAAGTAAAACACAATTGCACTTAAAATTATATAACAGGTTCATATCACCCAAGATTTAGATTGATAGATTTCAAGATGAGCGCAAGGAGTGAGGAGATGAGGCGATCACCTTATAGATAGATAGATATGAAATGTACTATATAATAGATAGATAGATAGATAGATA
>JANRMT010062800.1:7608169-7684262 GCA_026402145.1 Polypterus bichir lapradei
TATAATACAAAGACCGCCACTCCTCCCCCTTTACACTCCTCCTACTCTGCACATAAATAATATAATCAAAAAATTAACAATTCATTTTAATACAAATACCACCACTACTCCCATTTTACACTCCTCCTACACCGCACATTAATAAGAAAATCACATGTTAATTCATTATAACATAAAGACCATCATCACTCCCCCTGTACTCGTCTCCCACTCCGTACATCACTCTCCATTATACACACAGCACTCCTATTCTGCGCTTTCAACCATCTAGTATGAAAATATTTTGAAGGACATTTAAAGAAGTCACCACCCAGTCACCAGCTTGCCCTTCTCAACAGAACACAAAGCCCCCCCAAGCCCCCATAAATCACAGAAGGTCTGTACGTCTCCAATGAGTTGATGGTAAGTGAACTCCAACTTCAATCGGCACTTCACCAGCACTTTAAACACCAGGAGCACATCGGTGGTCTTTGAGTTTTTCTCTTTGTTCCTCCTGGTTTTGAGGATTGACAGTTTTGCTTGGCCCAGAAGATAATTTCCCAGCACACACTTGTTTCTCTGTCTCTGAGTATACTTAATACCAAAAATAAAGCAAACAGTTGACAATGACAGTCCTATTCTATCCAAAAGTGTCTTGAGAAATGTAAAAAATGGTTCAAGCCGTTTGCAGTTAACAAAAAGATGAAAGACAGTCTCTCGCTGTTGACAAAACGGACAACAGTCTGATGTTCCCGGTGAAATAACCGATAAAAAAGAGTTGGTGGCGAGAGCCCCATGAAGAATCCTCCACTGCAGGTCGCCAATTCTTTTTTGCAGTGGTTGTTTATAAAAGGTTCTCCACGCTGGAGTTTCATTCACTCCAACATGCAGTTCTTGTCTCCACCGTGTGTCTGGCAAGTCTCTAAGAAATTTGTAAAAGGTCACCTTAACACACACCTGGTAGAGCTCATTTTTTTCCATCATGTCAAACTTCTTGTCTACTAAGTTGCCAAATATCAGAATGGAGCCCGGATGGTCAGTGCAGTCTGTGACGTTGGGCTTGACTTGGATGACAAGCTCTGTGACATCTGAGTTAAAGATCGGATTGTCCGGAGAGACGCTCTGGCACAGTGACCCTGCGCCTAAGTTGACCAAGGCCTCCTTAAACTGGCACAGAAAGTGGTGTACGAGACGTTCAGACCTCACGCCCAGGACCGATGTGAGGTGTGCTGCGGTGTGCCATGTGCCAGTGTGGTTATTTAAAAGATGGCCAATCTTCGTGATTCCACTTTTAATAAGGATTGAGGTGAAGTGACAAGAGAAGAGCAGAGGAGATTTCAGCACATTATTCCTAATCAGAGGTTCTTCTAAAAAACAATGAAGATTGCCAAAAACAAAACGAGATCTCATAAGTTTACTATGCCAAGTAAGCAACATTGACTGATAGAATTTTGGCAGAACTGATAAAGTTAGTTTAGAGACGTCTAGGAGGAGTAGCTGTTTGTCAAAGTTTAACTCGCTCACTTTGTGCAAAAGTACAAACGCCAGGTCTCTCCAAGGCAGGCCGTCTGGACCATAGAACAGCCTCTGCAGCGTCTGGAGCCTGAAGGCCTCGATTTTACTCCTGACGTCAATCAGGCCCTGTCCTCCTTCTGCCACTGGTAGGTGCAGCACACCTCTCTGAACCCAGTGTAGACTGTCCCAAAAAAAGTCAAGGATGATCGTCTGTACGGATTTGATCAGAGCAATTGGTGGATCAGCACACCTGAGCTTGTGCCAAAAAATGGAGGCAATCAAATTATTCAGGATTAACACCCTGCCTCTACATGAAATGTCCCTCAGAAGCCACTTCCAACGGTTCAGCCTTGCTTGGATCAGATCTGTCCACCCCACCCAATTGTCTACAGCGGTGCCATCCGTGCCTAAATACACCCCCAGGTACTTAAACACGTTTGTGTTCCATTGGAGGGTCTCAGGAAGAGCAGGAGGAGATGCGAGTCCCCAGTCACCCAGCAAGAAAGCATTGCTCTTGAGCCAATTGACTTTTGCCGACGTCAGTCTTTGAAAAACGTCTAAGCAGTTGACTAAAGTGTTTACCTCAGATGTAGAAGACACAAAGACAGTCACATCATCTGCGTAGGCAATGACCTTAAAAGAAGTAGTGGGGCAAACTGGGATGCTGAGACCAGAAAGACGACGCCTGAGCTGCTCTAGGAGGGGCTCAATTGACAAAGAGTAGAGCATCCCTGAGAGGGGGCAGCCCTGGCGAATACCCCTGGTGACAGAGAAAGGGGCTGTCAGGGCACCGTTAATCTTCAGAACGCCATATATATTTGAGTAAAGCATTCCAATGTATTTGGAGAAGGTGGACCCAAACCCAAAAGCTTGTAGGACTCTAAACAGATATTGATGATCCACTCTGTCAAAAGCTTTTTCTTGATCTAAGGAAATCATTCCTGCCTTTAAACCAAGAAGCTTTGAGGTCGTAATCAGGTATCGCACCAGAAATATATTATCAAAGATGGAGCGGTCTGGCACACAGTAGGTCTGATCTGACCTGATGACGCACCCCATTACCCTACGCAGGCGAGTAGCCAGAGCCCTGGACAGAATCTTATAATCCGTACATAAAAGGCTAACAGGACGCCAGTTCTTGAGGTCGGACAGATCTCCTTTTTTTGGGAGCAGAGCAATAACAGCCCGCCGACAGGATAATGGCAGTTCATTGTTCATCATGCTCTCCCTGAAGACCGCCAATAAATCCGCACCTAATAAATTCCAGAATGTCTTAAAAAACTCAACTGTCAGGCCATCTATGCCAGGTGACTTTCCCGTATTTAGTCCGCCGAGGGCCGTAGTCAAGTCCTCTAAGCTGAGGGTTGTATCCAGAAGCTCTTTTTCCGTTTTGGGGATTTGTGGCAGGTTGTCTAGGAGGCTCCTGGTCTCAGAAGTATCTTCTGTTGTTTCGGCACAGAACAGCTTTTTATAAAAATCGTGAGCAATAGCTCTGATGGCCTCAGGCTCCTCAATGATGCGCCCATCCTCATTTTTCAGAGTGTGAATCACTTTACTCTGTGATCTTTTTTTTTCAAGACCAAAAAAAAATTTAGAGGGAGAATCCATTTCAGCCAACTCCTGAATTCTTGAGCGCACAAGAGCACCATGCACCCGTCTGTCCAATAAGTCCAGGAGATCTTGTTTTTTTGTCTTTAGATTTTCAAAGACGCCATCGTTAAAAGAGCTGTCTAAAGACGAAGAGAGCTCTAAGATGTCCTCTTCCAACTCTGCCATTGCCTTCCTCATATTCTGAGTTGCATTCTGCGTGTATTGCTGACACAGCACTTTGATTTCAGTTTTTGAACAGTCCCACCACTGCCGCAGAGATGAAAAGGAACTTGTTGTCAACCTCCACCTCTTCCAGAAGAATTCAAAAACTTGAATGAAACGAAGATCTTTCAGTAGGCTGTTATTGAAGTGCCAGTATGACGGAAAAGAAGATTGAAATGGAGGGGAAACTTTGAGAAGGACAAGACTGTGATCAGAGAAGCCAGAAGGATGAATGGAGCAGTTCGCTATTAGATTACTGTAGTGATTCAAGCAATACACTCTATCTAGTCTTGCCATGGAGATCGAGCCCCCCGAACCCTTCACCCACGTGTACTGACGAATTCCTGGGTGTAATGCCCTCCAGACATCAAAAAGGTCGGCCTTGCTGAGGACTGACTTCAAGTGAGCCGCGGAGCTGGGGTGAGGCTCCAGGCCATTTCTATCTAAGGAGGCGTCATCGGTGCAGTTAAAATCCCCCCCCACAAAAACAAGATCTTCATCTTTGCACTGCACAAGTAAGTCATGGAGCAAAGAGAAAAACTGCAAACGCTCCCTTCCTTCATTGGGTGCATAAACATTTATGAATACCCACGTTGTGCCCCCTAAGCAGGCTTCCACTTTCAGTAGTCTGCCTTTAACTACCTCTGTCACGCTAGTCGAGTCGGGTGAGAAAGAAGTAGAAAAGAGAATGGCGACCCCAGCACTAACACTCGACCCGTGGCTCAAAAACACCTGTCCCTGCCAGCCTCTGTGCCAGTCTGCCTGGTTAGCAGGGTCTGTGTGAGTTTCTTGTAAAAAAATAACTCCAAGTTGTTTATTAAGTAAATAATCAAACACCGCGACCCGCTTGTTGTCATGTCGACTTCCATTGATGTTAATTGTGCCAAAATTACACAAAGGCATGAAAAGGCAAAAAAGAAAAGCGGTCACCAAAAACAACTTTAAAAAAGACGTGGAAGGACGTGTCCAGCAGTATATCATACTGGCTTGGGATTTAAGGATCTTTTCACCCTGCTCATCACATTTTTCAGCCGCACAGCTTCAGTTCTCTTAAGGCCTAAAACTGTAGCCTGGCGTAGGACCCCCTTAGCTGAGCTCAAAAACAGTTGAAGATCAGGGAAATGGTGACTAACATTCACACCCCTCTTGCCCTCAATAAATTTCACGAAACGGATTATACTATCATTACTGTAGCCACCACGGAAGCTCAGCTGAGGTGACAGATTGGACCTCACTGATGTCCCCGAGCCGCCGCCTTCATCCTGACTCAAAGTACCGACGTCTGCAGGCACCTCAGGCTCATCCTGAACAATCTCAGAGTCGTCAGCTGCGGAGACTGAGCTCTCAACTTTATTGTGCTTAACTGCAACACCGCTACACGCGGACCCGTCTTTCCTTTTCCTTGTCACGGGTTTTACCCACTCTGTCTCATCCACCATTTCTAGAACAGCACTCTCGCTGTTGTCAGCTGGGGTGCTCATCTTATCAATCGCACCCGCAACCCTAACATTCTCCTCAACCTCTTGTATCTGTTGTACAGCTTCTGTTTCAATGAGCTCGGCGCTGGGCAGAGCCCCGTTATCATGTACAGCAGCCACACTCACAGGCTGCTCAGCGCCGTCACTCGTATGTGCAGAATTAACAGTAACACCGTCCGTAGGCAGTGATCCGGTCTCGGCCGCAGCGTCCTTCTCTGGGGCGCTCTCACCACTCTGCACATCTTTAGTTGCAGGCGCGGACTCAGCCGCATCCGCCGGCTCAGCTGCACGTTCAGGTACCGGTTGCGCCATCATAGCAGGTAAAGAACTGCTCTGATCCTGCACACTCTGACCCTGGCCCTCCATTAACTCCTCCTCCACATCAGAAAAACTGACGGAAGACTCACTGCCTTCATCGTCATACAATATCGAGTAGTCCTCACGGCTACTTTTAGAAACACCAGGTACTGCTGAGTCTGCTGTTACCTCAGAACGCTTACACTGGCTAGCCTTGTGCCCCACTTGTCCGCATTTAAAACATTTCATGGACTCTGATGATACAAACACCACGTAATCAAAACCATCCACTCTGAATTTGAGAGCCACATCAAGTTCACCCTGTAAATCATTTAAAATCATGTGAACTTGTCTCCTGAAAGAGACGACATGTTTTAAGTCAGGTGATCGACAGCCCAAGGGAATCATTGAAACTTTCGATATGATCTGCCCATATCTTTCAAGTTCTTTAATAAGAATATCATTCTTTAGAAACGGGGGAACGTTTGAAATAATCACTCTCCGTGCAGGAGTAGAAAGAGGCAAAACTGAAATTAAGGTGCCATTAATAATCACACCATTCTGAACAAGAGTATGCACCAAACTCTCATCATTTAGAAACACGACAACAGTTTTATTCATCCGAGATGCTGAACGGACATTTTTACAGCCGATTAACTTGCCAACTTCCACTACACACGTCTCAACAGAGACCATCGGATCAACAAGCAACTTCACGCCATGCCGGCGTGTTAAGTTTTCAAAAAAAATTGCGCGGCATCAAGCCAGGCGGTGTTTGTCTCGGCGCGGCCATTGCGGCCACGCCGCAAATACAACACTGGAGTCAATAAGAAAAACAATATGTAGACAGCAAAAAAGAACCCCTACACATTAGAGAGAGCAAAAAACAAAAAAATATAAAGATTAGGAAAAAAGAATAAGAAATACTCACAAGCCCACTTGGCACGCCACCACCTCCTCCTCCCGCCAGCAACCCACAGACACGCCCACGAAAGACCTACGCAATCAAACCACAGACCAACAGCGAAACAGCATAGAGAGATAGATAGATAGATAGATATGAAATGTACTATATAATAGATGATAGATAGATAGATAGATAGATAGATAGATAGATATGAAATGTACTATATAATAGATAGATAGATAGATAGATATGAAATGTACTATATAATAGATAGATAGATAGATAGATAGATAGATAGATAGATAGATAGATAGATAGATATGAAATGTACTATATAATAGATAGATAGATAGATAGATAGATAGATAGATAGATAGATAGATAGATAGATAGATAGATATGAAATGTACTATATAATAGATAGATAGATAGATAGATAGATAGATAGATAGATATGAAATGCACTATATAATAGATAGATAGATAGATATGAAATGCACTATATAATAGATAGATAGATAGATAGATAGATAGATAGATAGATAGATAGATAGATAGATAGATCTTTATTGTCATTGTCACTTTTACAAAGGAACAACGAAACTGAAGGTGCACTTATGCAGCACTTCAGTAAGGACAACATTTTCATGCAACCATATTATTTTTAACATTATAAACTAATAATATTAATAATAATACACTGCGGTGGGCTGGTGCCCTGCCCAGGGTTTGTTTCCTGCCTTGCGCCCTGTGTTGGCTGGGATTGGCTCAGGCAGACCCCTGTGACCCCGTAGCTAGGATATAGCGAGTTGGATAATGCATGGATGGATGGATTAATAATACAAAAAATTCACAGTTAAGTAGAAGACTAAAAAAATGTTCATTTTAGAAGCTTCAAATTTCATAGGACAAAGTTTGTACCGCGTCAAAACGTAAACTTCTAAGAAGCAGGAGAGCTCACGTGTATTTCAGAGCCACGTGTCAGTGCATGACCAGAAATTGCATTGTACATATCGGTGAAGTAGTTTTGTTAATTTTTAGATTGTTATTAAGGTGTCAGTCACATGTATAATGTCTGTTAAATGTCTGTTTAGTTTGTACTGTGCGTTTCAGCCAGAAAGATCAGACATTTTTGAGCTTGCAGGGACTGAAACTAGAAAGGTATTTAGAGAGTGTCATTAACATTTCATTTAGCATTCAATTTCACAATCACAAGACTCAGTATGAATAGTTTTGTTTTGAGGGGGTTAAACAGAAGCAATGAAGATTTTATACATTTCTATTTTTTTAATCCAGATTTTGTGGGGTGTCATTGCTTTTTAGCTAATCTTTTTCACTTTTTTCCAAAAATAACATACCTTATTTATTATCTTATTTATTGTTCAGAGGGTGTGCTGTTTCATGGGATGATTGTATTCTGAAACCTGTAGCACAATATGTATTGTGCGTGAATCAAGTGTCTCATCTCATTCCAAGTAAGGAATTTGGCACAAACATGTGCCTTGCCATTTATTTAACACACCGGCCCTAAACAGATTAACAAAATTTCATAAAAATGCAAATATTGATAGCAAAAGACTACTTTTTTATTCTAAGATTATATTCAACCTGGCGAAAATTATATGTATTGAACAACATACTGTTAAGCATAAAAATAATTTAATCAAGTAGAGTTTTAATTATTGCAAATCATTATTATTATTATTATTATTATTATTAAATCATTATTATTATTATTATTATAATGCGGCTGCAAGGCTTCTAACTGGAAGCAGCAGAAGCCAACACATTACACCGATTTTAAAAACCCTACACTGGCTGCCGGTTAGATTCAGAATCGATTTTAAGATACTCCTCCTAACCCATAAGGCATTAAACGGGCTAGCCCCCACCTATTTGAGTGTCTTGCTCCATCGTGTTCTTAGATCCGCAGATCAGTTGCTCCTAACCGTTCCCAAGGCACGTTTTAAAGCTCGTGGTGAAAGGGCTTTCTCCGTCTGTGCACCCAGGCTCTGGAACTCCCTACCCTTTATGTGTTAGGCATGCCGCTTCAGTCGCCACATTCAAAACATGCCTAAAAATGCACTTCTTCACATTGGCTTTTAATTCTTAACCTGTCTCATTTCCACTTGCCTTTTCCTATTTCTCTGTTTTATTGGGTCTCTTGACCTGTTTTTAGTATCTCTGTTTTAATTCTCTCTTAATGTTTGTTTTTAATATTTTGCTTTTAGTCCTGCTTGTTTTAACTGTCCAGTGCTTCGGTCAGTTGTAATGCTGTGTTTTTAAGCGCTCAACAAATAAAAATGGTATGGTACGGTATGGTATTATTATTATACTAAAACTAGCATTGTAGAATTAGCAATAGTAATAGTATTGCTGTGATCTCCAGAGAAAGCAACTTGAGCTCAATAGAAGCGCAGTGCCTGAACCAACTTCTAAGGAGACTCTGGACACAATGGAAACTGTTGTGGAAGAGAATGGAGGCAAAATTGGTTGCCATTCATGAAAAATCCCCTCCATCCCCTCCAGGATGTGCACTCTTGGAGCACTTCTAGCCACAGGCGCAGTCCACCATGATGTACTAAGAAGTGCCTCTGGGCTTTCTTCTCTGCTTACTGACATTAGGCAAATCAATGGTTCCTCCCAACGCCCCAAACCAAAAATACTTTTTAAGTTCGTTTTGCAATTCCTGCACAATAGACATTTATTTATTTATTAATGTATCTATGTATTGATTAATGTATTTGTCCTGTGAGTCTGCATCTTTGTTTTTTATGTTTCTGTTGTTGTATACATTTAAATTTCACTTTGGGATTAATAAAGTTTATCTAATCTAATTCAGACTGAGCTCTTTTGTAAAGAGCAACATATTTGCAGAGCATTTAAATGCATGGCATATGTAGAACAAGTTTAAGTTAAAAAATAACATATTTGAATGACTCGGGTTAATTGCAATTTACAGCAATCTGAACAACTAGATGGCCCACACAGGATGGTGTGTGTGACTGAGGTCTCCGTCGCTCTGATTGTGTCTGACTTTGTCTTTGACTTTCACTGTTATAACTGACTGTGGACACATCCAAGATTTATTTTCTTCAGGGATGCTGCTGATTGGAGGCTTTGTTTTCCCTTCTCTGTTGTCAAGTGGCCATAATATAACAATTAATTAATGGACAGAACTTGCTTGATTTATATTAATCAGTTTCAAAAGCTTTGTTTACTGTCTGTTTAAATCTCTATCTTTAACTGTACTCATTATGTAATCAAAGTTTGTATTTGTATCTACCTGTGAACTTCATTCATTATAAAGAGCACTATACAAAAATAACCTAAACTGAATTGAATTTCTGTTTTCTAAAAATGCTTTAAGCATAAATCCTGCATACTGACGCACTTCAAGGTTGAATTCTGCACCCAAACGCTTCTGCAGAGTTTCGTCTGGCACCTACCCACTAACTCACAGCTTTGAGGCCTTGGTGTACTGAACCTACTGAGGTCTGCCCAGCATCATCAAGACTCCCACACAACTTTGAATAAAACAAGCACCGCCGATCACACGTTGTTATATTTAGAGAGACTGTAGAATAAGATAACAAGAAGTGAGGCGCCAGACAGACATTCCCATTGAATAAGAAGATGTTTTCAAAACCAAAATGTAAAATTGAAGAATATTCTTATAAGGTATGTAGCATAACGTTTTTGCTTACTCTCTCTCTCCCTTTCTCATCTGATGTAAGTAGATTCAGTCTAAACTGTTTCATGGGTTAAAAAACTGTTATGATTCTGGGTGTTTTAAAAAAAATTTGAATGCTTCTTTCAGCTTCTTGTTATTCATAGCTGTTCCTATTTTGGATTTTGTGCTGCATCACATTTTGTGCTCTTTATTATTCTTACTAGCAAAATACCTGTGCTTCACTGCAGAGAAGTAGTGTGTTAAAAAAGTTATGAAAAAGAAAAGGAAACATTTTAAAAATAACATAACATGATTGTCAATGTAATTGTTTTGTGACTGTTATGAGTGTTGCTGTCATCAAGGATTTGGTTATCATTATTTCTTTCAATCAGGTTCGTATTTGGAGGATGTGTTGTGTTCAAGTTACAGTCCATGTTTGTCAACCGTCGTAAAGATAACAGGTTTCATTCATCGAAGTGTTCACTACCCAAATCGATACTCGTGAATCTAAGATGTTTAACAGGCATTTCCAGTATTAACTTCTGGATTTGCCTGCGAATATTTAGCGGCAGCGTCTCTATGAACTTGTGGATTTTTCTGCGAGTATTTGGAGGCAGCGTCACAAAGTTGTTTTCGTCTAGCTGCATCAGAAAATGTACAACGACGTCTGACGCGCCTCCTTTTTACTGTTTTCTCACAGCTTGGATTGCTGCTGTCATAATCGGTTTGAGTTTCATGGTTTGTTTCAATTACGTTAGTATTTGCAGGACTTGTGCTGAAGAGACATTTGGCCTCTGTCAAGCGTTGTAAGCATACAACCGGTTTCATCAATAACTTCACATCCAGCTTTTGAGAGTTTAAACATTCATAAACATCAAAGTGTCCACTACTGAAATCATCACCTGTGAATCGAAGATGTTTAAGAGGCATTGGCGGTTGTTTAGCGGCAGCGTGTCTATGAACTTGTGGAATTGCCTGCGAGTATTTAGCGACAGAATCTCTATGAACTTGTGGATTAGCCCGCGAGTATTTGGCGGCAGCGTCACGAAGTTGTTTCCGTCTAGCTGCATCAGAAAATGTACCACGACGTCTGACACGCCTCCTTTTTACTGTTTTCTCACAGCTTGGATTGCTGCTGACGGACGGCCTTATATGGGCAGGCAGTCAATTACGTGGGAGTCGTGGGGATGGGGGACGCAACTCCGCCTCACACAGCGACCGAGCTGCAGGCTATGGACGTATATACAGTACAGGCCAAAAGTTTGAACACACCTCCTCATTCAATGTGTTTTCTTTATTTTCATGACCATTTACAGCACTCCATCACTCTCCTTCTTGGTCAAATAGCCCTTACACAGCCTGGAGGTGTGTTTGGGGTCATTGTCCTGTTGAAAAATAAATGATCGTCCAACTAACCTGACTTCTGCACAACACAACTGCTGGTCCCAACCCCATTGATAAAGCAAGAAATTCCACTAAATAACCCTGATAAGGCACACCTGTGAAGTGAAAACCATTTCAGGTGACTACCTGTTGAAGCTCATCGAGAGAATGCCAAGAGTGTGCAAAGCAGTAATCAGAACAAGGGGTGGCTATTTTGAAGAAACTAGAATATAAAACATGTTTTCAGTTATTTCACCTTTTTTTGTTAAGTACATAACTCCACATGTGTTCATTCATAGTTTTGATGCCTTCAGTCATGAAAATAAAGAAAACACATTGAATGAGGAGGAGTGTCCAAACTTTTGGCCTGTACTCTATGTACGTAAGTAGGATTCAGTTATGACTGCTATGTGTAGAATTTCGAGATGAAACCTGCTTAACTTTTGTAAGTAACCTGTAAAGAATGAGCCTGCCAAATTTCAGCCTTCTACCTACACGGGAAGTTGGAGAATTAGTGATGAGTCAGTGAGTCAGTCAGTGAGGGCTTTGCCTTTTATTAGTATAGATTATGTTATTTATTTTTTCAGTTATTAACACACAGTGGAATTGCTTTTACCTTGTAGTGAACAGACCGGGGTTCACATTGTGGTCGTCCCTTCATGAAGTTTCCTCCCCATGTCTATGTGGGTTTTCTCCGGCTGCTCCTGTTTTCTTCCAAAGTCCTCAGACATATAGGTTGGGGGATTGGTAATGCTAAACTGGCCCTAGTGTGTGTGTGTGTGTGTGTGTGTGTGTGTGTGTGTGTGGTGTGTGGGAGTGTGTTCACCATATGATGGACTGGCAACCCCATGTAGGGGTTTTTATTCCTGTCTTGCTCCATATGCTTGCCCAGCACAGCTCTACTTAGGAGTATAAGGGGGCTTAGAAAATGATACAGTAATGTTATGGTAATTGTGTTGTTTCTGTTGCTATCGTACAATGCAGTGTTGTTTAATGGAGTGCATCTCTGAAAATATCTAAATTAACCTAATTAAAACAACAATTTAAAAAGTGGCTCACTAGATATGTCACTAAGTTTACACATATCACTCTTTCACATGTGTGTGTGTTTAGTTCTTGTACTTTAGATTTCCGTGTTCCTGACTCCTTTTCTTTTGTCTTCTTACTATAATTCTTGCATTAGTGTTTTAATTTAGTCACTGGTTAACATTTCCTCTTCTGCTTATCTCCATTTCTTAGTCAGCCTAACAAAGTGCAAGGCATAACACCAACTACCTTAAAACACTTGAGTGGCACCTTTCACAGAGACAAAAGTGAACATGTTTTAAGAGACTTCATCCGACTTCAGGTGGTATGAGCTTCCAGTTTAGTGAACCCAGCTCTTCTGGTACCTTCAATACAATACAACTTGTCATAATAAGTTTATGGGTATATTATGGCATTATAATAATAAAGGCACTAACTTTTGTCAAAGTGAGCTTAGTAAATTCTCTTGCCAACAAACAATCAATTGGCTAATACTTCATTTCAGGCCAAACAACTTCTACTCAAGGGCAGTATATTGCCCCCTATTCCCACAGTAGTTTTCGGTTCAGGTAAAACATGATTTGATACTTGATGTCAGTCATGGACCCCTCCTTTCATCCATCTGTGAGGTCGTGTTGACTAGTAACACCAATATTGGAACAGTTATCTCAAGTTAGCATTATGTCTCAATTGGCAGGCTATGTGGTTCATATTGGCTATTCAGATTAAATGAGCAGATTCAGGAGGTGGTGGTATTAATGGTGTGCCTAAAATAGTCAGTCAGTCAGTCTTCATCCAACCCGCTATATCCTAACACAGGGTCACGGGGGACTGCTGGAGCCAATCACAGCCCCTAAAATATATGATATAACCATTATTCATATTCACTATATTTTACCAGTTTCAATAATAATAAAGAGAAAATCCCTTCAAATGTTTCCTCACATAGACCACTGTGTCTATGAATTTGCCTGTAACAGCACTTTTTCTCTCAAAGGTTCTTAGCTGATTAGCAGCTCTAAAATGAACATAGCGATGTGCTCAAAAGGCATCTGAGCTGTGGATGTAGACATTTGCACCTGTAAATTAAGCAATATTCAGGGCAGAAAGTAAAAACACTCTGAACTTGTATTTTATGCTGGGCCACTGATATCATGCTAATAACCTTTCCACTGTCTGTCGCAAGGTGACCCCATGTCAAGTACACATGTGCTAGCCATAATAACTCTGTCTGATTTGGGCATAGTAAACTAGCTAATTTTGCCATTTCCCTGTGTAATTAAGTCATTTTCTTGGTTAAACATTTACCAGCTGGCAGTACTTTCTAATATGTTAGGAACATTTGGCTGAAAAACAACATAATTTATATTTTTCACACTTGTCGTTATTACACTGTTCTCTTTTAAATAACACTAGAAACTACTCCAAACCTCGTGAGACTCTACTGCAGACAGTGATGCCATAACCCTGAGACATGGAATGATCTAATGGAGTGTTATGTGTATTGAGATCAGATTGTTTAGGTACATCTTCCTCCTCTAGTCATGTGCAATACTCCGTAAGATCTTCTTGCCAGCCAGCTCTGTTTTTGCATTGGCATAATAATGGGAAGTCCGACTCAAAGACATCACTTTTTGTTATTACACCTTCTCCTTTTAGGTCTATCCTGGCCAAGGAATACATCAGATTAATGTAATGAAGATACTGTAGAGGACATCCGAAACTTGAATGTAAGATGTATAACTGCTGCTCTGTAAGATTTAGGAACTCCATGTACAGTGGATTCATGACGTATTCAGACCTTCTTCACTTTCTGCCCACTTTGTGTTGTAGATTTAATTTCATATGGGGAAATGTGCCATTCCAATCACGTTCTTGTCACATCTCAAGGAGAATTAAACAAACAGGAGTCACCTGAACACAATTTATGTGCCAAAGCAAAGGGTCTAATACTTCTATGAACGAGAGGTTTCAGTTTTTGATTCACTTTGTCAATTGGGCTCTTGAGTGTAGACTGATAAGCAGAAGTTGCAAATGCATCCTTTTAAAATTAAATGTACAGTACAATCAAGTACTGAATGTGAATTTCCCCTTGGGAATAATAAAGTATCTATCTCTCTAAGTGTGCAGAAAGAGAAGGGGTCTGAATTCTTTCTGAATCCTCTGTATTTACAAGGGGTCTTCAAAAAAAGTTTTGATCTTGACATATTAAAAGACACACTAGTAAAACCAAACAGATTTTATTTTCATCCCGATTCCTAAGGTTTTAAGTTCTTTACATGCTAAAGGCAGGTATAAGAACTTAAAGGTAGACATTTCAGTGCTGCTCATGGTGTCAACCAGTCCTTTTTTATTATGATTTAATCCTACAAAGTCAAAAACGTGGGTGGAAAGTCCACAAAAATTGGAAACACCTAGTGGTTGTTTTTCTGTATTTGTTGCTTAGAGGACAATAGTCATCGTTCCAAACACTGAAAATTGTTGGTTTATAATTTATATTTTGCATTTATTTTTCTTGTGCTAGTACCAAGGCAAGTATGCAGACCTAGATGAACAAGCAGATTTGTAGCAAAATAGCAAAGGGGAAATATTAAGAAATCATAATGCAGAAGGCAGGGTTTAATAAATACGTATGGGTTTTAAAATATAAGAAAGCAATTAAGACAGGCAAAGATATCCAAAACACAAGAAAAAGATGCAAAATCCAAAAGCAGAAATGTAATTCCAAAATACAGTAAATTGTCATTGCTGAGATTAACCACAAAAAGGCTTCTTTTAGCACTAGATGCTAAATGCTTCATTTTCCTTGACCATCCCCTAACTGGACACCATCACAAATTAACATTGCTAACCAACGAACCATAATAGGTGGGCTGAGTGTAAAACTTCACATGGATGGAAGTCATGGGGGTGTCTATACTGCCCTTGCTCAGAATGACAATGCTAGCTATAAGCTTAGGCAGGCTTCAGTTTGGTTTAGCCTAAAGAAGTGCGCTGGTGTGTGCTAAGCGTGTACCCAATCTGTGTTACAATAGATTTATTAGTGTAATAGATAGATAGATAGATACTTTATTAATCCCAAGGGGAAAATTCACATACTCCAGCAGCAGCATACTAATAAAAAACAATATTAAAGAGTAATAACAATGCAGGTAAAACAGACAATAACTTTTTATGATGTTAACGTTTACCACCGGGTGGAACTGAAGAGTCGCATAGTGTGGGGTCTCCTCAGTCTCTCAGTGGAGCAGGACGGTGACAGCAGTCTGTCGCTGAAGCTGCTCCTCTGTCTGGAGATGATCCTGTTCAGTGGATTCTCCGTGATTGACAGGAGCCTGCTCAGCGCCCGTCGCTCTGCCACAGATGTCAAACTGTCCAGCTTCGTGCCTACAATAGAGCCTGCCTTCCTCACCAGTTTATTCAGGCGTGAGACGTCCCTCTTCTTTATGCTGCCTCCCCAGCACACCACCGTGTAGAAGAGGGCACTCGCCACAACTGTCTGATAGAACATCTGCAGCATCTTATTGCAGATGTTGAAGGACGCCAGCCTTCTAAGGAAGTATAGTTGGCTCTGTCCTCTCTTACACAGAGCATCAGTATTGGCAGTCCAGTCCAATTTATCATCCAGCTGCACTCCCAGGTATTTATAGGTCTGCACCCTCTGCACACAGTCACCTCTGATAATCACAGGGTCTGGGAGGGGTCTGGGTCTCCTAAAATCCACCACCAGCTCCTTGGTTTTGCTGGTGTTCAGGTGTAAGTGGTTTGAGTCGCACCATTTAACAAAGTCCTTGATTAGGTTCCTATACTCGTCCTCCTGCCCACTCCTGATGCAGCCCATGTTAGCAGTGTCGTCAGCAAACTTTTGCGCTAACCAACCCTAACCCTAACCTTTATAGATATGTTGATTAATGTAGTGTTATGTCATGCTGCTGGTCAGCTGAATTTCTTTGATATGGTTTAATGTTGAAAACGGTCCTATTTTCTGCCATAAGCCTATCACCTACTATATATCCTAAGCCTATACATAACAGTAGTCTGTCAGTTCTGCGATCCAAATTCAAAGAGTTAGGTGCCAAGCTAAGGAGCAGAACTGACAAGGTAGTCTTCTCCGAAGTTCTGCCTGTGCCATGCGCCAGTCCAGGTAAGATTGAAGAGATTAGAAGGCTTAACGCATGGCTCAAATCTTGGTGCAGGGTAGAAGGGTATAGGTTTATAGGGCATTGGGACTCCTTTTGGAACAGATGGGACCTGTTCTGCCATGACGGGTTACATCTGAACTGGAGGGGCACCAATGTATTGAGGAGGCGTATGTGTAGGCTAGTCGAGGATTGTTTAAACTAGGGAATGGGGGGGCAGGGAGTTTAGGACAGGCCAGATTTAGATCTATACATGGAAGAACAAACAATGGTGTAGAAATAAAAATGCATAGTAATGTAAATTCTAAGCAAACACGTAAATGTAGAAGGAGTAACACATTAAAAATAGCTTGCCTTAATGCTAGAAGTATCAAAATTAAGGTAATTGAGTTGTAGTTATATGTAGCAGAGCATGATATTATAGCAATAACGGAAACCTCGCTAAATAACAAAGATGGGGATGAGTGTAACATAGAGGGATACACATTTTTTAGGAAGGATAAACAGAACAGAAAAGGAGGTGGGGTTGCTGTTTATGCCAAACAGGGTTTAAATATAAGTCATTTTCAGTTGGATGATGAGCCCCATCTTAGTGAGGACATGTGGCTCCGCCTGGAAAATATTACAAAGAGGTCTTATTTTAGGAGTGTATTATAGACCACCCAATTCAGACAGTAATTTCAACACACATCTTTTTAGTAATATCAAAAAGGCAAGTTTATAGGGGGATATTATGGGGGACTTTAATTATCCAAATATTAACTGGGATAACTTTGCAGATGGAGGAGTACAAGAGCAGGAGTTTTTAGAAGTAATCAGTGACTGTTTTTTAGCACAGCATGTTAAAGCACCAACACGGGGTGAAGCCTGTCTGGATTTAGTATTCTGTTATAATCAGGATAGAATTGAGGGTATAGAGGTGATTGAACCACTAGGGTCAAATGACCATAATGTAATACAGTTCTCAGTATTTTGTAAAAGTGCAGATGCAAAGACAAAAATTGTTAAGTTGAACTTTGGTAGGGCTAATTTTGAGCAGATGTGACAAAGTCTAAGTAGGGTAGATTGGGATAAGCTTTTAAATGTGGAGACAGTCGAGGAGCAGTGGAACCGGTTTAAAAATGTGTTACATGTAATGCAGGACAGATACATACCTAAATTTGGAATTAATAGGAGACTCCACGGTGGGTTAATAAAGATTGAAGTTGTAAAGGAAAAAACTGCTGTATAAGGCATATAAGACTAATGACTGCAAAGTGAATCATAGACCATATGAGAACATGAGGGCAACCATTAAGAAGGATATCAGGGAGGCTAAAAGACAGTTGGAGAGGAATATAGCAGATAAGGTGAAAGAAGATCCTAAGAGATGTGTTCAGTATTTTAGTAGTAAAAGAACAGTCAAGGAGGAGGTCAAGTTCATCAAGAATAGTAAAGGGGAAATAAAAGATACAGACACTGAAATAGCAGATGCCCTAAACTTACATTTTTCTATGGTGTTTACAAGTGAGCAAGTGGATAACCTCAGAGCAGTAACAGGGACTACTAAGGAGGTACTGAGGGATTTGGAAATCCAGGGAGGGAGAAGTGCTGCTCAGATTAAATAAGATGAAATCAAACAAATCATCAGGACCAGATAATTTTTATCCTCGTGTTCTTAAGGAGGCTAGTGAGTACAGATAGAAACCTTTGACACATATTTTTAGGAAGTCACTGTGCACTGGAGAGATTCCGAAGGACTGGAAAATGGCAAATATCATCCCATTATATAAAAAGGGTGACAGGGCAGATCCAAGCAACTATAGGCCAGTAAGCTTAACATGCATCACAGGAAAATTAATAGAAGGAATTATTAAGGATAAGATTGAGCAACACCTGGCAAGGACAGGAGTTATTCTGAACAGTCAGCATGGGTTCAGAAGAGGGAGGTCGTGTTTTACTAACATGTTGGAATTCTATGAGGTTGCAACAAAAGGATACGATCAAAGTGGAGCAGATGATATTATTTATCTGGACTTTCAGAAAGCATTTGATGAAGGCTGCCCAACATGAAAGGTTGGGCAACAAGTTAAAAGAAGTGGGAGTTCAGGGTGATGTTTTTAGATGGGTGCAGAATTGGCTCAGACACAGGAAGCAGCGGGTGATGGTGCGAGGAACCTCATCAGAACTGGCCGATGTTGAGAGTGGTGTTCCACAGGGGTCAGTGCTAGGGCCGCTGCTATTTTTAATATATATAAATGATTTAGATTGGAATATAAGTAACAAGCTGGTTAAGTTTGCAGATGATACCAAGATGGATTATCGGATAATTTGGAATACGTTATATCATTACAGAAGGACTTGGATAGCATACAGGCTTGGGCAGATTTGTGGCAGATGAAATTTAATGTCAGTAAATGTAAAGTATTACACATAGGAAGGAAAAATGTTAGGTTTGAATACACAATGGGCGGTCGGAAAATCGAGAATACACCTTATAAGAAGGATTTAGGAGTCATAGTGGACTCTAAGCTATCGACTTCCCAACAGTGTTCAGAAGTCATTAAGAAGGCTAACAGAATGTTAGGATATATAGCGCCTTGATGTGTGGAATACAAGTCCAAGGAGGTTCTGCTCAACCTTTATAACACACTGGTGAGGCCTCATCTTGAGTACTGTGTGCAATTTTGGTCTCCAGGCTACAAAAAGGACATAGCAGCGCTAGAAAAGTTCCAGAGAAGAGCGACTAGGCTGATTCCAGGGCTACAGGGGTTGAATTATAAGGAAAGATTAAAAGAGCTGAGCCTTTACAGTTTAAGCAAAAGAAGATTAAGAGGTGACGTGATTGAAGTGTTTAAAATTATGAAGGGAATTAGTCCAGTGGATCGAGACTTGTATTTTAAAATTAGTTCATCAAGAACACAGGGACACAGTTGGAAACTTGTTAAGGGTAAATTTCGCAGAAACATTAGGAAGTTTTTCTTTACACAAAGAACGATGGACACTTGGAATAAGCTACCAAGTAGTGTGGTAGACAGTAAGACGTTAGGGACTTTCAAAACTCGACTTGATGTTTTCTTGGAGGAAACGAGTGGATAGGACTGGCGAGCTTTGTTGGGCTAAATGGCCTGTTCTCGTCTAGAATGTTCTAATGTTCTAAAAACCTTATAGCCCATTTTGTCTATTTAAAAAATGTACCCTGTAACTCTTTGGTAAACATAACCCAACCTGTGGTTAATGTGCCTATTCAGCAGACCCCAAGTTTCTCTATTAAAGAGGCTGCACGTTTCAATGGGAGTTCTTAATACAGACTAACTGGAAAGTTACAGTGGGAGTTTTTATTTCTAAATGCTTAAAGTATTTCTAGTACATGCTTTACTGACAAGAATATCAGTAAAATACTATGTTACAATATGCAGAAGCATAAGATAAATGTCCAAAGTCCAAATGTCCATCTCCAAAACAAGGCGAATGCAGACTAGGACACTTCAGTGCTTGAGGTTAGTGGTAGGATCTGAACTTCCATTACCTACTGTACATTAAACCTTAAACCTTGCCTTTTGATTTTAAAACCTAAATGTCATTATTTTTCTGAAATGCCTGTACTCTTGCCACTTATCACCTATCACCTTCCCAGCATCGCAGAGTAAATAGAGTAATAAACGCGCTAGCATGGACAATCAAAATGCTTTCTGCCTGACAAAATGAAGTGAAGCACCCTGGTGGAAATTTAATGTGTCTTTTAATCTGTCACCACAGGCATTGTATGACTACTGATAAATGAGCAGTTCTACTGTGTGGAATTTCTGGATTTCACACCACCGTACGTGCCTGGGAGATTTACACATGCTGTGTAGCAGGAGTCAGCAACATAAAAGTTTTGCTTGAAAAGAAACAACGATATGGAAAAGCGAAGGCATTTTCAGAGCAAACAGTAAACGGCCTGTGAATACACTTGAATGGAGAGCAATCTAGAGGGGTGGTGAGATGTTATCCATCTCTGGTTATAGTATAATGATTACTGCATTGGCTGAACTGTCTGTGGAGTTATAGAGACCAAAAGTTGCCATGGGAAAATACGAATCTTAGTTTTGGCAATTCATTTAATACATTTCTCTCAGCTTGGTCTTCAGAGTACTTAAGGCTGGACTAGGATAAATCAAATTGAACGGTACAGTTACTGCCATGTGTGTCTCCATGCATTCACATGGAATGCCAACATGAAGATGCCTGCATCAAAACTCCTTAGTAGTCAGAAGATGAATGGTTACAGTGCCACTAGATCAGCCTGCTCATGGTCAAAATATGAGCTGTATGTTTGCTTAATAATGCTGTAAGCAGTGTAGAAAACAAGTGATATGTTCAGCAGATGAGAAAACTATTGCCTAGAAATAAAACGCTCTTTGTCAGGTAAACTCTTTCTTTTTATAGCTATCTGGACACTTCTGCTCAGTACACATGGCTTATTGGCAACAAACTGAAGTAATATTATTATTATTAACTATACAAAGCCTGATTATAAGAAAATTCTGTTTTAGTTGCACTTCTTTAGTAGACTTTGAAAGTGTTGAAATTTAAAGTGGAATTTTAAACAATCCTGGGCTGCCTGCTTCTCTACAGCCTCAGCATGGACAAAGCAAGTGAGAGATAAAAGCATTGATCTGCTATGTCTCTGTGATGTTTGCTTTCAAGTCCAACAATTTGTAAAGCACTTTAGGGTACAGTTCATTAAAGCAAAGCAGGAGCCAACCCTAAGAGGAGCTCCAGTATATAGCAGGGTCCACTAATGTACAATGTACACACCCAGACTTGGCCAATTTAGAGTCAGTAATCAGCATGAAACAAGCACTTTTGCCAAATACTCTAACATGCTTGTCTTTGAGATGAGAAAAAATACAAACTCCACAAAGACGACGATTCAGATGGAATTCAAAACCAGAGCATTGGAGCTCTGAGGTTGTGGTGCTAACCATTCAATTACTCTATTAGAAAGATTGATTAAAATTGTCACAAATGCAAGATAGGTCAGATTATCTCAAAGCACAAAGTGAGCTACCACAGCTATGCAAATGACACACAGCTTTATTTACCTGTAGCGCCTGATGACCCTGATGCTCTTGTCTCTTTGATCCAATGTCTTAGCAGTATTTCTGCATGGATGAGTAGTAACTTTCTTAAACTAAATAAGAAAAAAACAGAAATCATAGTGACTGGCAAACGTGGATCTAGTGAGGCCATTAGAAATAAACTTGATCCCTTAGGTTTAAAAATCAAGGTGGCGGTAAAAAATTTAAGGGTAATTGTTGACCCTGACCTAAAATTTAAATCACATATTAACCAGATTATGGGGACTACATTTTTCCACTTAAGGAATATAGTAAAAGTTAGACCTCTTAAAACTTTAAAAGATGCTGAAAAATTAATTCTCTCTTTTGTTTTTAGTTGACTAGATTACTGTAATTTGCTCCTAACAGGACTACCTAAGAAAGACAGCAATCGGTTGCAATTAGTGCAGAATGCAGCAGCCAGAATCTTAACTAGAAAAAGGAAGTTTGAGCACATTACACCAGTTTTAGCATCATTACATTGGTTACCCGTGTCATTCAGAATTCACTTTAAAATACTATTAAGGGTTTATAAAGCCTTAAATAATCCTGCTCTGTCTTATATTTTGAAATGCCTGTCCCCATACTCCCCAAGCTGTAACCTTAGGTCTGCTTATAATTCTAAGAGGCAAACTTAAAAGAAGTGGTGAGGCGGCCTTTTGCTGTTCTGCACCTAAAATCTGGAATACATTATCAACAGAAATTTGCCAGGCTAATATACTGTGGAACATTTTAAAAAACTGCTAAACACCTATTATTTTAAAATGGCTTTTTTGTAACTACATTTCAGTTGTATTCTTAGTTAACTGTATGGGTATAAGATTATCATATTCTTCAGGGTTCCGCAATCTGTACCATTCCCCACTATTCTCTTCTGTCTTTTCAGGTTCTTCCGAGGTGATGATATGCACCACCACCGGATCAATGCACCAAGCAACCCCCCCACATGATGGAATGGAGGCAGGTGTCTCTGCTGTCCATGAGGCCATCTTCATCAAATCCTATCACGTGAAGCATGAAATGTAAGAGGACAGATTTACAGACAGGTATGTTAAGTACAATGCCCAGTGATTGATGAGTGGTCTTTGGCCTAGGAGCCCCTGCAGATTTTGTTTTTTTCTCCAGCCTAACTGTTTATTCTGTCCTCTCAGTCATTTGACCTTACCTTGTTTTGTTGTCACTTATTATTTAATACTATTGCCTTATCTTAATTGTTTTTCTTTTCTTGTAACTTGTTCTTTGTCATCTTATAAAGCACTTTGAACTACACTGTTGTATGAAAATGTGCTATGTAAATAAATGTTGTTGTTGGTGGTGGTGATGATGAGATTCAGGGTACACATTGGCAGTAGTAATGGGGTAGATTGCATATTCCAGCTTCAGTATGGAGGGACAGTAATAGTAAGAAGCTTGATGTCACTCTACCCCTTCCACTACACAGGAATACAAGACCGTGCCTAACAGAAGGTGTCAATCAAAAAGAAGCCAAGTGAGAAGAATGTTCCTGCTACCATTTCTAATTTGAAGCCTGATACCACTAGATGGACAACTTTTGACTGTTTTGTTTTTTCATCTTTCTATGTAAAAAATGCATATCAAATTAGGAATTCCCCAAGTCTTCCCAAGCCTGTTTGTCTTCTCATTTTCAACATACATCTCTCTATTATATAAAAAAATCTTGGGACGAGACTTTTCCAGAGAGACGAGACGAGACATTTTTAGAGATATAATTTGAAGTCCCATGAGAGAAGACTTTGTGCCAAGAGATGAGTTGAAAACCTAGCGGGTCCAAGCGGGGGTGAAATAAAAGACAAAGAGAAGGAGACAAAGTAGAACGTCGTAAAGAAGTCCAAAAACGTTGCCACAATACACATTCAGAGCAGGTTAGACATTATGAAAGTACGAAAATTCGAAAGTCTCAATTAACTGATAGTAAAGATCGCATTAGCGCGAACAAGTGGAAATTATTACTTGGTGAAATAACGTAATAGCGAAAAGAGAATGAATATATGGATATAGGTGATATGACAGAAGTATGTAGATATTGATTGGCTTTAAAGTTTAAGTAGGAGATGTGTAGATCGTCTAATTCATGTTGCCATCAGGGAAAAGTAGTGTTTCTTCCCAATTAAGAGGCGTATCCGTGAGAAATAAAAGATTTATTATTTGGTGAAAGTGAAATCCACAAATACTACAGGCAAAATATCCGAATCTACAATAATGTGTTCGCATTCGCATCATCCAATGCTCAAAACATAGCTGTACACGATCCAGGACCATACGCTATGAGAATCTGTGGTCCCGCAACAATTAAAGCTACTACAAGTTTACTTTCAAAGAAACCACAATTCGGTCAGGTTTATATTTATGATCACAGAGAAGCAATGCAACATACAATTGAAAGAGTTAAATGATCAGACAAATTAGAAATTCTACAGCCAATAATGGATACAAATCCATACGTCCAAAAATATCACACTTTACACAAAATTTACCTGAAAAACATGGACAAAGAAGTTTTCTTGGATATCTATATGAATCCAAAAGATCACGTTCACATATATAATAAACCAATATGTGAGAAATTGTCAGCAATAATAGTTTCGAATGACGGAGATATCAAAGACAGAGCTGATATTGATGTTCACCCAAAAGCACAGCACGATTCGTCGCAAGCTTCAGATCTGGGAAATGACTAGCGCGTAGTGCCTGCACGGGGGTTGGCAAGCGAAGTGAGCAGGGGGCAGAGCCCCCTAGTGTTAGATAAAATATATGTACATTTTAAGCATATTGATAAATCAGAATGGTCCACATTAATAAAATAAGTGTTTGTGTGCCTGTCTGTGCATCCACTTAGTTGCTATGTCTCTGCCGTTTCAAAAGATTGCACATCAAAATCATTAACACTGCTTTTACAAATCCCATAAAACATTGCATATACAGGGTGGTCCAGATCTAATTATGCAATTTTCATTACGCTACAACTTATTAAGTTTATTACACAGAGAATTCACAAAAAAATCTTTTTGTTGCCTATAGATGGTAGCACCTGCCCTGTATTTCAAAATGGCGGGGAGACGGTTGTCAATCGAACAGCAATTCTTTTGTCTTGTATTGTTTTCCTGCATTCCATTAAAAGTTGCATAATTAGATCTGGACCACCCTATATACGAGAGACGTATTCATTGCATGGTGTCCTGCAAATGTTAACGTTAAGGTCTTTAGATTTCAACCCATCTTAGACGGGTAGCATAGCTAGTAATTGAATGATAGTAATATCCTTATGTATATGCAAGAGTTTTACTGGGTAGATAAGTAAGTATGTCTGGTTCTTCTGTGTCAATTAATGCAAGAACTTTACTGGGTATGTAAGTAAATATGTTTAATACCTCTGTATTAATCAGATACAACATATGTTCTAGGTGCTGGCTGTTACTTGATGTTGTAAACAATAAGGCACTCTTGACTGAAATAATCTGTCTCAATGATTCAGAAATCACTAAATTTGTGTTTTGAGCTGAACATACAGTACTAAACTCAGCAACACAATCTCGAGGGGTTTTAACATGCTGGGTAACACGTTAAAAGTAATGCATACTGCATAGTCCGATCACTTTTTAACATAACGAGTAACCTAATGCATATCTTACAGAAGTAAAAATACTATCATTGCTATCATTGTTCCAGCAGTATTGGGTGTAACGCAAGAAGCACACGTCTGGTCTTGTGCAGGGTTCAATTGGTAGTAACAAGAACCTATTAATAAATATCAATTTGAATAAACATATTTATAACAGAAACCTATTAATAAATGTAAATTTGAATAAACATATTTATAAAATACAAGAATATTATCACAGGTGTCATACTTATTTTCGATTTCAATGTGGCTGATGAGAATGTTTAACTCTTTTTTGCGCTGTATAATAACATTGGAGCATTTTGCCAAAGGAGAACTCAAGAAGATTAAATCTTGTGCATATAGATTATTAAGAAACCAGGTTTCCAGTTCAATCAGATTATGTGTATGTATGTAAAGGCATTTTATTGTATCTTGCATTATGCCTCAATGTATGTATTCATGCAGAGCGATCTCTGTAGGAGCAAAATCATTATACATGTGCGTGCACTGAAGTGAATGGCACAGCTGAAAAATTCATTTGAATGAAATCAGTTTGTCTGCTCACAACAATGAACACAGTTCTCACAACAGTCAGCAAGTAGTCAATAGTGATCACACTACAATAATAAAGTCTGGAAGAAGCCATTGTTTTTCTAAAACTAACACCTCCACAGTTTCTCAGTCTGAAATAAGTATTTCATTGTGAATGATTGATTAATGGTTTGTAATTCTATTTCATTTTCTACCTTATTTAATGTTGTGCTTATGATATGGTGCAGTTACATTCTTTGTACATTAGTCATGTTTTTATTTCAAAGTTATTTTCACAATTTAATCTACTGTAGTTAGGTGATAGTACATAGTGTGATTGTTTTTGTTTGTGGTTTGCATAAAAGCATGTGAAATTTTCATGAATCTAGACGAATCAGAAGTCAGGCAAAGTTTCCACTTGGAATGCAGTTAATTGGTAAGTATTTGGTTAACTAAAAGTTGGCAGTGTCTTAGATACATGTGTCAACAGTACCTTCATAACAGGAGGACTTTTGGGCAGCATGCAAATGGAGGTCTACATCACCTGGCCTGGGTAGTTCTTTAAAAAAATAGCAGATGCCCGTGTAATACATGACTCTAAAGTCAACGTGCCTCAAGCGTGGCACAGGCTTCACCAGTAAAACAATAATCTAGAAAGTATTAATAAGCAATAAAATGCATTGGAATGTTTCTCTTTTCTAATACTCGACGACACCTTTCTTAGAACTAAATAACACAAAGGTGAGTTTGCTCTAATTAATTAATGCTGGCTTTGCTAAAGAAATATAATCATAAAAATAACAATAACTAAAAAGGCAGCAAAAGGCAAAAATTCTGTTTCTAATCAGAGAACCCTTTACACTCGTCATAGGCAGAACTTTATAAATAACAGAAAGTAGCACAATTAAAGAACCATTACAGTTAATTGAAAAATAAAAGTCAGACTTAATTTTCTTCTATAGGAGTGAGTTATCAGAGCTTAGGTTGATAAGCACCTGCTTGTATTCCATCTGGAACAAAGAATTAGGAAAACTAAGCCTTACAAATTGATATTGTAATTAAGATAATATTGCAAACAAATTTTTGCTCGATACTTTATGCTAATTGGATCAACATTAATATTGCACTATTAATGGCTTGAATTAATTTACTGGAACTCAACATCATCAGTAGTAACAGTATAAATATTTAATTTTAGCTTCTATCACTCTGATTGATGGACAGGACCAAAAAAGGGAATAGTCTTCAGAACAGACCCCGTCCATGGTATAACAACATGTCTGTATAATGTTAACAGGAGTAACAGGTTAGTGACAACATAGGCAAACAGACAGTGAGTGTTACATTTTCACATAAAAAAGAAGCACCAGCGCATTACTGTTTTGTCACTATATTCTTGTAAATGATATTATTTGGGCTCTGTTCTGCTACTAAATCATGTTGAGAGGGAAGAGGAGGGAATGAGGAAAAACGTTAGTCACGGTCCAGTGTGTAATAGCATTTTGGAACTGAAAATATTAAAATAGACAACCTTATAAAGCCGGCAACAATATAATTCATATGAGTTTCGATTTGGGACACAAAACAGTATCATCATTTTACTTTTCAATTTCTTTGACTAACAACACAGTGGCTGTAGCACTCATGTCTGACTGATCCAGCAACTTATTTCAAATGCCACATCTGGGGCCTCATGCATAACGCCGTGTGTAGAATTCACACTAAAATAGGGCATACTGACAAAAGCGGAAATGTGCATATGCACAAAAAAATCCAGATGCATAAATCTGTGCGAATGCCAGCTTCCACGTTCTTCCACTACATAAATCCCGGTCAGCATGAAAAGTAATGCATGTGCACGCACCTGCCGCCCCACCCCAACTCCTCCCAGAATTACGCCTCTTTCAAAATGCAAATCAATATAAATAGCCCTTAAGCTCAGCGTTCTGTGAAAAGACAATTAGTAAATCATTTTTTAGGCAATTAGATTCAACAATAACCTAATATATTTGGAATTCAAAACATCCACGCATCAAAAGAGCGACCCTACAAAGACAAAAGGCAGAAGGCGGCATGGCTCTACCTTACTTCCAGTTTTATTACTGGGCAGCAAATATACAGGCGATAAGAACCTGGACACAAATAGAAGAACATACACAGGCATGGACTGCAATAGAAGTAAAATCCTGCAGTACTTCTTTGTATTCCTTGCTCTGTACTCCAATAAATACACGTTATTGGCAATATACTAATAACCCAATTGTGCTCCACTCACTTAGAATCTGGAACCAATGTAGAAATTATTTTAAGACAGAGAAGCTTCTATCTGTGGCACCTCTGCAAGAGAACCACCTCTTTCAACCTTCACAAACATATGCAGTTTTTAATATCTGGAAAAAATTTGGAATTAACTTGCTTAGAGATCTTTATATAGACAACGTCTTTGCATCCTATGAACAATTACATTCCAAATTTAACATTCCAGCTACACATTTCTTTCACTATCTTCAAATCAGGAACTTTGTTAAACAGAACCTTCCAGATTTTCCTCACCTTGCACCCTCATCCATGCTGGAAAAAATATTGCTCAATCTCAAGGACTTAGACTCCATCTCTACAATATATAAAATTTTACAATCCCTCCCTTTCAAAGATCCAAGAGGACACTGGGAAAAAGATCTCTCAATTAATATATCAGAAAAGGAGTGGAAAGTAGCAATGCAGAGAATTCACTCGAGCTCCATATGCGCAAAGCATACAATTATACAACTCAAAATTATATATCGAGCACATCTGTCTCGACTAAAACTCTCCAAAATGTTTCCAGGGCATGATCCAACCTGCGAACGTTGCAACCAAGTCCCAGCCTCACTGGGTCACATGTTTTGGTCCTGCACAAAATTAACATCATTCTAGACCAAAATTTTTAATTACCTTTCAGACAGCCTTGGACTCACAATCCCTCCTAACCCATTAACAGCTGTGTTTGGGGTTCTTCCAGAGAGGCTTAAAGTGGAGAAAGACAAACAAATTGTGATTGCATTCACTACACTTTTGGCACACAGACTTATTCTGATAAATTGGAAGAACCCAAACTCTCCTCTTTTAAGTCAGTGGGAAACGGATGTGTTATATTATTTGAAATTGGAAAAAATCAAATACTCAGTTAGAGGATCCGTACAGACTTTTTTCAAAACATGGCAGGATCTAATCAGTAACATATTAAAATAAGGTCATGAAGCACAGAGAATTTATTAATTTAGGTATGTTTACAAGCCTTAAATTTTACGCCGTTTGGCTTGATCTCTCTTTCAAGGGTGGGGATCAATCTGTTCTTAACTCAATTTTTCTTTTTGTAAAAACTTGATTGCTTTGTATGGATTGCAATAAAATTAATAAAAAAAAAAAAAGACAATGGCAAAAGCACGGGGGAAAATAGAAGAATTTCAGCAAATACCAAGTGGAGGAAAAGACAAACGTACTATTTTTTGGTTTAAACAGTGGTATAAACAACAAAAGGAAGTTGATCGAGTGACATAGAGTGTCGGAGAAACTCGAAAGTTCATGTTCCCGAAGTCGCACAGTTCCCAAAATAATACAGAACTTGTCAGATATCAAGGAAAGGCGAGTTTTAGCCCACCATCTGAGTGTCATATGGAAGCTTATTAGAGTACAGAGAAAAGAAAAAAAAAATAGGGACACAGTGGGGAAAAAAGCTCGAAATGTCAACTTTAATCTCAAAATTTCCAGTACAGTAGCTTATTTTGTCATTAAAGTAGAACATCATAAACTTCATCTTAAAATCGTTTAATTTACTAGTTTCTCAAATCCTATCATAACTAAAGTATCACGTTAAATGCTTTGTATTGTATTTGTTCTTCTATGTGCTCTATGGGTATGAATCACTACATGCTTCCTAAACAGGCTTTCTCTTCCTCAGACAGGGCACAGGATACATTACATTCGTGATATTACAGCTCTCTGAATAATTAAAATACTGAGATGTATATGTGATATCATTTTCATGATGAAATGAATTAAAGCGTGTTATTAACCATGGGAACACGGTGGCGCAGTGATAGTGACAAGCTGGCGCCCTGTTCAGAAATTGTTGATGCCTCTCGCAAGATGCTTGCTGCGCCGTGCGTGACCTTCGATGAAATAATTTACTGCAGCAGTACTGTCTCTCTCAGTCATACTAACCCCCAATTTTTGTCCTTCCTTTTCTTTCTCCAAGTACCCAATCGCCACACAATCAGCTCTGTAATAGACGTTAAGCCATCTGTAAGCTTAGAACGCAGATTCTTCAAAACTTTTAAGGAACATTGAAATATCTTCATAGTACATGTTTAATTATTCTATCCATCTATCCTTCCAGTGTCACGCCAGCCCCAGCAAGAATACAGCGCAAGGCTGGAACAATTCCTGAATGAGGCGCCAGCTTGTTGCTAGCGCTGTGGCACCATGTCCTCACATGTTTAATTATTAACAATATAGATTATTTAAATGATGTTAACATTTTATCTGTATAATGTAATTAACATATTTTGCTGCATTTCATCTTAAAAATGATATCGTCATCATATGTAAATATGCGCTTTATAAAGTGGCTCAGGTTGTGCAATATTATAACTGTATTACAAGTTTACAGTGAGGTGATTGTACTTATAAGTACAAACAGTTCTACCAGGAGCACTTGATGGACTATTAAGTGCATTTAGAGTTCTTGTGCTATGATTTGTTCTAAAACCTGACTGAAACTTATCAAATATAGCAGGTTGAATCAAGTAAGCATTGAGTTGCTCATTCAGCTGCTTAATTACTGCCTTCTCTACAATTTTACTTAAGAAAGACAAGTTAGAAACTGGTCTAAAGTTATCAAAAACAGAAGAGTTAAGATTATTTTTCTTGAGTAGGGGTTTAACAGGTGCAGTCTTTAGACAGTCAGGGAAGACCCCCATATCTAATAATGAGTTTATTATGTTAAGTACAATGCTTATCAATAACCACATCGGAGACTTCTTTAAAAAAGCCTGTTGGCACTGGGTGAGGGACGCAAGTGGAGAGTCTCAGCTGGGAAATTATTCAATGTAGTTTGGGTCAATCTAATCCAATGAAAGAATTTAACTTACTGAAAAGGGCATGCTGGGATTCAATTAGATTAACTTTGTGGGGATGTTATTTCTAATATTATTTATTTTGTGTTTAAAAATATAGCAAAAGTCTCACAATTTTCACCAGTAGTTTAGGTGGCATTCCATTGAGTGAGTTGGGTTTAGAAGATGATCAATAGTTGAAAATAAAATAGCATTAACATTTATAATTTTAGAGAAACAGGACTGCCTGTCAAGGCGGACTGCATTGCTATATTCAGTTATTTTAGCCTTCAATATTTCATATTGGAGTATCAGTTTAGTTTTTTTTCCAATGACACTCAGCTCACTGGCATGTTCTCTTTAACACAGACACTCTTTGGGTCTTCCAAGGTATAATAATGCTGCAGGATTTATTAAATGTCTTTTCAGGGACCACTGTGTCAGCACTTTAGCATTAAACTTTTCCACCTTACTATTTATACTATTAGTATTATTAAAGTAAGTATAACAAACTGACTAATTGTTTAGAATATTAGCAAAAATTGAGGCTGCAGATATATCAAAACAGGCTTGAGGCTTAAAGTCCAGTGTCCAAGTCAATGTCAAACTGCCAAATCTACCATAAACTATTTATATATCACTTCAGTAGGTTGGGGTCTTGTGCACAATAAGGTATGCTGGTAAATGGATATATGTATAAAATCCATCCATCCATTTTCCAACCCGTTGAATCTGAATACAGGGTCACGGGGGTCTGCTGGAGCCAATCTAAAAAAAAATGATTCATGCATCAGTTACTTGTATCCCCCAGCAGCCTAAACTTAACATCCATCCATTATCCAACCCACTATATCCTAACTACAGGGTCACAGGAGCCAATCCCAGCCATCACAGGGCACAAGGCAGGAAACAAATCCCGGGCAGGGTGCCAGCCCACCGCAGGGCGCGCACACACACACCAAGCACACACTCTGGACAATTTAGAATCGCCAATGCACCTAACCTGCATGTCTTTGGACTGTGGAAGGAAACCGGAGCACCAGAATAAGGCCCACACGGGGAGAACATGCAAACTCCACGTAGGGAGAACCCGGGAAGCAAACCCGGGTCTCCTAACTGCGAGGCAGCAGCGCTACCACTGCGCCACCGTGCCGCCCTCTAAACTTAACACTAGTTGTGTAATCCATTCCTAGGATTTCCACCTAAAATGTGATATTTTGGTTTCCAGATGAAATGTCCCAATGACCTTTTACTTTTAGCCATTCCACAATTTTTTATTAAATTATTGTTTAAACTGGCCCAGGCAGTGTGTCTGATCAATGCTTATGTTACTATAAGCGAAGTGGATTGTGGATTGTATGAATACAGCCAAAATCACCCATCAGGTATCAAATCATGGAGCCAAAATGACTTGAAATAAGTGACTACAGTGTATCCATAAAGGTGCAGTGACCTGCTGGGTGTTAGAAGTCATTCCACCCTCCTGGCTTATTATGTGATATTTCCAGGATAATGTTAATCCCCTAATCAAAACACCTCTCCTCCCCTCGTCCTGATTTACATGCAACCGCTGATTTCCCAGGATGTTTATGGAAGGCGAGATTAGTTACCTAGTGTGCGCTGACATTTTCCCTTTGCACTGAACTAATTTGCTGTTATCTGAAACACAATAGTGTATTCTTATAGAGTACCTAGTAAAGTTGGAACATCATTTTAAAGTGGATATTTTCCTTTCACTCAGTGAAAACTTTTCATGACAGTTTCTCACATCCTTTCTTCTGAAGATGACCATATTTAGCAAAACCCTGACAAACATCATTCTTAGCGCGCTGCCGAGGCCAATGCAGATAATATGAGTGCAACAATTTATAGTAGGTTTTATTTAGAAAGTTGAGTTATCATGCAGTAAGATGGAGAGACAAGGTATTATAAATTAGGAGAAAAAATTCCGGCATAGAGATTGAAGGCCATTTTCTTATAATATTAAAAACAATTCCCATTTACTTATAGGCAAAGCACAAAGTGCTCTATTACAGGAGTATCTCCCAGCACTTATTGCAGCTTTCTTATTTTCAAGGGCTGGATTTCAAGAAATTTCAAATATTGTCAGGAAACCCTCATACTATACAGTATGTACTCTATAAGCATATACAGTGGCTTCAGAGCATGTTCACACTCTCTTTGCTTTTTGCACACTTTATTGTGTTATAGATTTAATTTTAAATGGATAAATCTGCCATATTTGCCCATCACTCTACATTCAATAACCCATAATGACAAAGTGAAAACATGCTTTAAGAAAGTATTGCAAATTTATTAAAACTCAAATTCTGAAATCTCTCATTCATATAAGTATTATTTGCTGTGGCACTCCAAATTTTGGTCAGTTGCATCATTTGGTTTAATTCTCCTTGAAATGTGTCTTAAACTTGTTGGCAAGTTGAATTACTGGATCATTTAGAAAGGCACACACCTGTAACGGTCCAAAAATATATGTTGTATGTCAGGACAAAAACCATCCCGTGTAGTCCAAGGACCTCTCTGTAGACCTGTGTGATAAAATTGTGGTGAGGTATAGATCAGGGTAAGGGTGTAAAACCATTTCTGAAGATTTGAGTTTTTTCAAGGAGTACAGTGGGCTCAACAATTGTGAAATGAAAGAAGTTTGGAAGCACCAGGACTCTTCCTAGATTTGAGGTCTGGCCAAACTAAGTAACCGAGCAAGAATGGGCTTGCTCAGAGAGATCACCAAGATCCCAATGGTCACCCTAAGTGAGTTTCAGAAGTTCGAAGGATGACTATTTCAGCAACATTCCATTAATCAGGTGTTTGTGGTACAGTATGGCGGAGTGGTGGCTCTGAGGCTAGGGATTTGCTCTGGCAATCGGAAAGGTTGCTGGTTTGAATTCCGTTAATGCCAAAAGTAACTCCGCGTCATTGGGCCCTTGAGCAAGGCCCTTAACCTGTAATTTCTCCGTCCTGGGTATGACGTTAATCTGCATCCAGCCCTGCAAGGAAAAATCTGGGGGTTGGTGGCAGAATTGGCACTCCAGCCACCATAAAAACCTCACACTGGTTCCATTCCATCTGAAGTAGTGTGGTGCTGAGGTGTCACCTGTTGCATGGCTGTACTCGGGTCCTAATCTGGGTTCCTGAGTTGGTTTGTCATGTGGTGGGTGCAGCAATTTGCTGTATCAGCTCGTGCTCCTAACCTCTCTCCTCTCCACTATTGTACAGTGGCGAACTCCTGCATGGAGTTTGCCAAACTGCACTTAAAGGACTCAGAGCATGAGGAAAAATATTGGTCAGCTGAGACAAAAATTGAAGTCATTGGGCAGAACTCCATGTACTGTCACTTTTGAAGAGTAGGCCATCTTGCCTTATGCCATCATGAAGGTAGCAGCATCATGCTATAAGGGTAGTTCTTAGTGGCAGGGACAGAGAGACTGGACAGAAGTGACAGAAGGATGAATGCAGCCAAATACAGAGAGGTCCCTGAAAAAAAACCTTCTCCAGAGTGCACATAACCTCAGACTGGGGCAACAGTTCACATTTCAGCATGACAATGACCTGAAACATACAGTCAAAAACAGCTGGTGAGTGGCTTCATGACAAGTTTTGGACTGTCCTTGAGTGGTTCAGCCAAAGCCCAGAATTAATCCCTATAGAACATCTATGGAGAGACCTGAAGAATGAAGTTTACAGATACTTCCAATTCAGTCTAACAGATATGCCAGTTTAATGAAGTTAGTAGCATTTTAAAGTGTATTAATTTATCCCAGTGCTCTAATTTACAAAAAATCACTGCCTAAAGTCTATCTATTTCTTCAGTAGTAACCAAGTACAATACCACATTAAAAGAATTGAAAATAATCGTGGCTCCCTTTCAATAATAGTTAAAGTCTAAAGCATGAAGCTTATATTTTGCTTAATTCATTTAAAAGTAACCAACATTTTACAACGCTTATAAGTGTAGTAGATTGTAAATCTGATTATTTTTGTGAGTACCATAACATTAAATTTTATGTCATGGTAGCCACCAAAAATACAAACATTCCTCTGAACCCATGTGGTCCTTTCAGACGGCTAGCACCCGACCGCATTTCACAGAGAAGGCGTCATCTTAGGCAAGGTTGCATAAGTCCTCCATTTTAAGCCTTTGGCAGAGTTTCTAAACTTGAGCTAGTTTTTATTTAGCTAAAGCTAAATATTATTATACTGGCATGGATTCTACAATCTTTTTAATGCTTTTCCCCAAACAATGAGGAGCCTACAAAACTGAAATAGCCTAGGCCTTCAATTACTACATTGAAATTTCTTCCATTGAATATATGTACATTTTGGCAACCACAAAATAACTACCTATTTATAGTGTGTGTTTTTTTTTTCACATCATAGCCTTGGTTTATTGTATCGGGAATATACTATCATACATTATTCCAGTTTCCATCGGAACTGTTTAAAATCATGCCCAAGGTTTATTGTATTCGGACTGTTTACGATCATATCCTAGGATTACTGTATTTGGCCTGTACTATCATAATATGTCTCAATTTTATCTTTTTAACTTTTTATACACTGCTGGTGGTTTGTTGTATTCTGGATGTTCATTAGAACATTAGAACATTCTAGACGAGAACAGGCCATTCAGCCCAACAAAGCTCGCCAGTTCACTGTCTCTCAGCATGTAAGGGGACCAGGACATTGTGCAGTGTGGTCTAGCCTCACTTGGAGAGGCAAAATGGGGGGGGTGGCGTAAAGAGAAAGAGAGCCATGCTATTTCTTATTTATCCTTTCTACCCCAATAACAGTATGTGCCAACATAACAATAGGCTTCATAGTCATAACGCCTGGCAATAATATAAAATCTAGGTCAAAGCTCTCATATGTAACAATTGTACTAGCTTATCTTAAGACTACAAAATGTCACCTAAATTTCAGAAGCAATGTGTCTATGACCAAACAGTGTACTTTGTGACCTGGAATGTCAAATATCTCAATCATGAATTAAAGAGAAAAGAGTATTCTCTCACCAAACAGGTCTATATAAAGAAAACTAGGGGTGTGGGAATCTTAATACACACAGATGTACTATCTGATCCTGGAACAGGACATGTCATGGTGATGGGCAATTTATTTAAAACTAAAGTGATTTTGATAAGTATCTATGCACCTAATGTCATTGACAGAAATTTCATCCAAAATGTATTTTCATCTATTTCTAATGTGAACACTCATGAAATTATAATGACCGGACACTTTAATTGCATTTTAAATTCAGACCTGGATAGATCTTCTACGGTGGCAATAACATCTGATACTGGAAAAATAATTACTCAGTTTTCAACGGATAACAACTTATCAGACCCATGGAGATTTTTAAATCCAAACCTAACAGCATATTTCTTCTTCTCACCAGTATATCATTGTTATTCAAGAATTTATTATTTCTTCATAGATAATGCTTTTTTGCCCATTATGAAATCTTCTAAGTATGACGCTATTGTTATCTCTGACCATGCCCTTTTGATCATGGAGCTTAAATCAATGTGCCCTACACACTCATCTCATAGCTGACGTCTTAACCCCCTGTCATTAGCTAAAGAGAACTGTACAGAGTTCATATCCAAGCAAATGTATTATTTCTTAGAGACAAATGCATCCTCAGAGGTCTCTTCAGAAATACTCTGGGAAACTCTGAAGGCATTTTTAAGAGGACAGAAAATTTCATATGTTTCTCACAAAAACAAATTGGAAACCAGGAAGGCATCTGAGGTAATCAGTAAAATTACCAGAATAGATCTAGACTATGTCAGATCTCCAACTGAGGTATTATATAGGAAAAGACAGGGTTTCTATTCAGAATTGAACCTCTTGACAACTACACAAACGAAACAGCTCATCTTTAAATCACAACATCATTATTATGAACACAGAGAGAAGACTAATAAGATCTTAGCTCAACAAATCCACAAGTAGGAAGACCACAATACAATAACCGTAATTACCAACAAAGAGAGAGATAAAATCATTGGCAACAAAAATATAACCCATACAAATTGAAAGTAGTATAAGTCCTTATATTCTGCTCCATTTAAAGAAGATGAAACACAATCTAATGGGTTTTTTAGATGCATTATAGATACCAGAGCTAGATACAGTGTGCAGTGGAACAGGATAAACCTCTGACACTCAGAATTACTAGACAATATAAACTCACTTCAAAAATGGGAAACAGGACCCGATGAGTACCAGTGGAATTTTATAAAAAAATATTCAAATAAGTTAACTCCACTACTATTAGCAACATTTACAGAAGATATTTCTATCTCAAACTTTTTCCCAAGTATCAGTTACGACCTTTCCTAAGAAAAATAATAATTTACTACAATGTACATAATACAGACAAATCTCACTCCTGAATAATGACATTAAGATACTATCCAAAGTTCTAGCCAGAAGGATTGAGAAAGTGCTTCCTTCTGTAATATCACAAGACAAAACTGGATTTATTAAAGGCAGATAGTTAGCTTCTAATTGTTGATGCATGTTTAATTTAATATTCACCCATTAAATCTAACACCCCAGAGATCTTATTATTTTTGGACGCAGAAAAAGCATTTGATAAAAGTGAATGGAACTACCTATTCACCACATTGCACAAATTTGGCACTAACGTATGTGCATGGATCAAACTATTCTATACTGGTCCAGGAGCCTAAGTTTGTATTAACAACATTGTTTCAGACTACTTCAAACTAGACCATGGTACTCAACCAGGATGCCCCCTATGATCATTGCTCTATGCAATCACCATTGGCTGTTTACTTTTGAAATGCATCAGAGTTAAAGGGGATTAGTAGAGGAGGACTTGAACAGAAAATATCATTATTTGCAGATTATATGGTACTATATATCTCTGACAAACAAAATTCCATGCCATCAGTCCTAAAAGCGCTAGCAGATTTTCAAAAGATATCTGGATTTAAAATCAGTTTGAATAAAAATGTGCTTTTTCCAGTGAACTCTCTAGCACAACAATACTAGACTGGACACCTTTCAATTTATCTTAGCAGATTAGTTTAAATACCTAGGGGTAAATGCCACAAGTAAATATAAAGCCGTTTTTCAGGAAAGTTTTGCTCTCTGCATAGAAAAAATTAAACAAGATGTGAATAGATGGTCAACCCTTCATCTCACATTAGAAGGGAGAATCAACACTATCAAGATAAACATCTTTCCCAAGCTTCTTTTCCTATTTCAAAGTATCCTCATGTAGCGTATATTAACAAATCTTTTTTTAAGAAATTAGGTGCAATCATCACCTCATTTATTTGGAATTTGTAACATCCACCCATCCAAAGGGCAACTCTACCATGACATAAAACAGAAGTGGGCATGACACTACCTAACTATTATTATTGGGTGGCATATATACAAGCCATAAAGACCTGGGGCCTCATGTATAAACAGTACATATTCACAAAAATGTTGTGTACGCCCATTCCAGTTTACACGCTTACATGTATAAAAACTAAACTTGGCATAAAGCTACGCACATTTTCACACCAGCTCAATCCCTTGCGTATGCAAGTTCTCCACTCGGTTTTGCAAACTGGCAGCACCCAGCATCAAAGCAGTGCTGCTGTTCTTATGTGGTTTCCCTTTCTTTTTCAGATCCGCATCCCTGATGCAGCTTTATCAAATGCGCTGAAATTAACTGCATATCGTTTATTAGTTTAAGGCATCTGATTGTGATCAACCCATAACTATATAATGGTGCACTGAACGGCCAAACTATTCCAAATACTATATGTGCTTTAGCATTGTCACTCTCAGTACACCACCCAGTATTTAACCCATTGTTAAATACCCATTGTGAAATCACAACTGTATAGCAGCTGTTCGGATTACTGGGATACAGCATCTAGCACATGCTGCCTCAGCCATGCGCACAGTCTATTTGAACTCCCTCCATACAGTATGGTAAACGCTTCAGAGCCTTTCCTGTAGGGACCTCGCACTTCAGAAACAGTTTCATCCCAAGAGCTATAAATGCACTCAATTGGCCCATCAAGTGTTCCTGGCAGAAATGTTTGCACTTATAAGTACAATCACCTCACTGTAAACTTGCACTACAGTTGTAATATTGCATAACCTGACCCACTTTATAAAGCATGTATTTGCAGGTGATGACAACTGGCTTCTAAGTCGATTTAGATTTCCAAGCGCTATCTTCTTGGAGCTGATTATATGTCGATTTGCTACTTGGAGAAAAAAAAAAGAAGGACAGGAATTTGGGGTTAGTACGTTTGAGATAAACACTACTGCTGTAATAAATTATTTCATCGAAGGTCATGCAGCAAGCATCTTGTGGGATGAAGAAACAATCTCAAGATGGGGAGACAGCTCGTCACTACCACTGTGCCAACATGTCCCCATGTTTAGTACATGCTTTAGTTCCTATCATTATGAAAGTAATATCAAGTATACATCTTAGTATTTAAATTGTTCAGAGAGCTGTAATATCATGAATGTAATGTATTCTGTGTCCAGTCGGTGGGAGAGGATGCCCGTTTAAGAAGCACATAGTGTTTCACACACATAGAATACATAGAAAAACACATAGAATGCAAAGCATTTAATGTGCTACTCTAGTTACAATGGGATTTGAGAAACTAGTAAATTAAATGATTATAAGATTAAGTTTATGATGTTCTACTTTAATGACAAAATAAACTATGTGATTAAAGTGGAAATTTCAGGATTAAAGTTGACATTTGGACTTTTTTTTCCATTGTGTTCCGATTTTGTTTTTTTGTTTTTTTTGTCTTTATCCAAATACGCTTCCATTTGACACTCAGACAGTTGGCTACGACTCAGCTTTTCATGGCAACTTTGATATTTGACCACTTCTTATTTATTTCGGGCACTTTACGACTTTCTGAACTTGAACTTTCAAGATTCTCCACCACTCTGTCACTCAATCAACTTCCTTTTGATATATATAACTGCTCAAACCAACAAATAGTACTTTTTTCCTTGCCTCTACTTCTAGTATTCGCTGAAATTCGTCTTTTTCCCCCCATGCTTTTGCCATTTTCTTTTCACAGAACGCAAAACATAAGGGGTTATTTATATTGATTTGCATTTTCAAAGAGGCATAATTCTGGGAGGAGTTGGGGAGGGGCGGCAGGCACGTGCACCTGTTTTCCTTTTCACGCTGACCAGAATTTATGGAGCGGAAGAACGTGGAAGTTGACGTATGCATAGATTTATGCATCTGGATTTTTTGTGCATACGCACATTTCCGCTTTTGTTAGTACACCTTGTTTTAATGTGAATTCTACACACAGCATTATGCATGAGGCCCCTGGATATCAACACAGATCAATTAACAGAATTTAAATCTTGCAGTACTTCTTTATAATCGTTGATTTGTGCCCCAGTAAATAAAAATTAATTGTAATCCAATTGCCCTTCATTTACTATGGAACCAATGTAGGAAACACATTGAGAGAGAAACTTTTATCTGTTGAATCTCTACAGGACAACCACCTTTTTCTACCCTCTCAAACATACACAGTATTTAATGTTTGGAAAATGTCCAGGATTAACACACTTAAGAGATTTGTACATAGATAATGTCTTAGCATCCTACGAACAATTCAGCTTCAAATTTAACTTCCCATCAACACGATTTTTCCACTACTTTCAAATTAGAAACTTTGCTAAACAGAACCTGCCCTGTTTTCCTCACTTCCCACCTATTTCTTTCAAGAAGAAATACTGATCAGTCTCGAAGATTCACATAGCATCTTTAGAGTATATAAAAACATGTTAAAGTTACTTCCTTTCAAAGATCCCAGGGTACGGTGGGGAAAAGACCTCTCAATTAATATTTCAGAAAAGGAGTGGAAGGCAGTCTTGCAGAGACTCTAGCTCCCTGTGTGAAAAGCACTCAATCATTCAACTTAAACCTTTTATCAAGCACATTCATCTCATTTAAAATTGTCCAAAATGTATCCATGGAAAGATTCAACCTGTGAACATTGCAATCTAGCTCCAGCATCACTGGGCCACATGTTTTGGGCATACACCAAATTAACATCATTCTGGACAAAAATCTTTGAATGATTATCAGAGAGCCTTGGTGTCACAATCCTTCCTAATCCATTAACAGCTGTGCTTGGTGGACTCCCAGATGGGCTTAAAGTGGAGAAGAACAAACAAACTGTAATCGCCTTTACCTCACTATTAGCATATAGACTTATCTTGCTCATTTAAGTCTTTTAAGTCAGTGGGTAACTGATGTTCTTCATCATCTGAAATTGGAAAAAAACAAATTCTCACTTAGAGGATCTGTTCAAAAGTTTTTTAAAAATAGGACAGGATCTAATCAATAACATTTTACAATAAGCTTCAATATCAGGGAAAAGGATACTCTTCTCTTCTTGCTGCATTTAAAGATTTGCTCTGGTTGTTGGATTTCCTCTCTTTCATTTGGGTGGTCCTTGAATTTTGGTTTGTTAAGTTTGACTTGATTGTTATGCTATTTGCTTCAAATTAAAATCAATAAAAAATATAAAAAATGAAATGACCTAGGCCTTATCTGAGTGTTCAGAGGGTTGAATCATTTGTGGCTTACAGGTAACTAGCATCCATCTCTCACGTGTTAGGCAGAAGGCTGGACTCAAACTTGTATTAGATGTATGTAAACCACTTGACTGTACCAAACTAGGAGAGAAAAGGCAATTATCTTAGCAAGAGAGGTTGGTATTTGTACCTCAGTCCATGGCTAAATGTTTCTAGCAAGTTTAAAAAGGATAGACAGAACAAAATAGAAGCAGCACTGAGATTTACCATAGCAACAGGATTCTTTCTTCTGCTCTAACTTAAGCTTTGTCAAACATTTCTACCCTAATAGAATAGCAGGTGGGGTTGAACAGGCTTCTTGAATGGGACTGATGGATGTGAAGCCCTGGTGCCCACAGCCATAGGCACCACCATCTGTTGGGAATATCTGATAATGGACCAAAATAGACCAGAGTAAGTGAGAGAGACAGACTAGCCCTTCTTTTCAAAGGTGTAGCAGAAGTTTTTAAATACACAGAATTGAAGTGACATAGAACAAAAGTAAATACATTTTCAGTCTTCTTTAAAATTGTGCCCTTAAAAAAATGGTGTCTTCAAGCGTTCAAAATATATCCAGCTGAATAAGTAAACAAATATTTTTAAAACAACAGTTTATTTCTTGTATAGCCCAAAATTACACAAGGAATGCCTTAATGGGGTTTAGCAGGCCCTGTTTTTTGACAGCTCCCCACCAAATTAGTCTTTCATGAGGTATTCCCCACAAGACGACTTCAACATGGATCTCTATTTGCATAGCACCACCTTCATCGTTGCCCTGTAGACCCAAAATGCCACATCAATTAGGCACCACAGCTCCTGAACTGCCACCACATTGCACCAGGTAGCCTTAACCTCAAACAAATGCTGCTAGGCTCTGGACTCTCCTCTTTGTGTATTGTTTGAGCAGCCTCTCTGCTGTCTCATCTACTCCCTTTACATACTGTAGCTCAACAGAGCTGACGCTGTCGTTCCTGTCCTCTCACCATCTATCGCTCTTTTGTTCTTGTCTTGTTCTTGTTGATTTTTCTATCCACCTAAGCAGTCACCCTGTCACCCTTATTCTATTTTGATTCCTGGCTCCACACTCTATAGGTAGCACTCAAAAATTACTACCCACAGTAATTACTCCTGCGATCACACACATATAGGGTGGTCCAGATCTAATTATGCAGATCCAGATCGTCTGGATGACTTTGATTTATGTGGGGATGATTCCAGTTCGGCGCAAAGACGATTCTTCATGTCGTCAGTTCGCACACTCCTCAATGGTCTGTGATTTTCCAGGTGATTTTTCTATGTAATAAACTTAATAAGTTATAGTGTAATGAAAATTGCATAATTAGATCTGGAACACCCTATGCACATATGCACACATGTGATGCGCTACCTAAAACCTGCAAGGTAAGTGTTTAAAACTCTAAAATTGATAAATAAACCTTTGAAACACCTTACAACAATTCTTATACCACATCCCACCCCATAAACTTCCATTTTGCTCAACTGGGATGATTCATCTGGGTGACGTGACAAATTTGGGAGCCAAGGGTATGGAGTCACAGCACACTGCACTGTTAAAAACCAACATTAAAATTCTCCTACCTTCCCTCATAAAAATCATAGCAACACAAGAGATTAGAAAAATGAAGAACAGGAAGAATAAAAATAGTTTAAAAACACTATGCAGTCCATTGTCATTTACTTTGCCTTTGTACTCAATGTCCTCCATCCTTATGGGATGAGATTCTGCCATGTTTCTTCCATTGTCTTGCACTGTACTTTTCTCTCTCTCACTGCCATTGGTCCATCCCATGGCTCCCACCGTAATATGATGTCCTGGTTCCCACAGTCATGGACACCACCTCCTGTTCGGACAGCTGTTAGTCATGAACTAAGATGGACCAGGGCAAGTGAGGAGTCATACAAGCCTTTCTTTTCAAAACTGTAGCAGAAGTTTATTAAATACACAGAATTAAAGTAATACAATGCAACAATGTATATACTGTATTAACTAATCGAATAAGTCTTATTTAAAATTGTGCCCTTAAAACAACAGAAAAGAAATAAATAAATAAAATATTTATTAAAAATATATATTTATATATTTTTTTAAAATCCAACCTTCATGAGGTATTCCTCTTGTCAAGACTTCATCACAGATCTCTTATTGCATAGCCTGCCACCTTGAATGTTGCTCCACAGACCCGAAATGCCACCTGAACTGGTCACCATGGCTCATGAACTTCATTTGGTTACTGCAGCTCTTGAACTGCTCCATTAGTGTGTCACCACAGTTCTCCATGGATGGTGGCAGATGTGGGATATGAACCCATGCCTCCACAGAGAAATCTGAGAATTGTAGTCCCATTGTATAGTAATGCATAGTGCCGTGTGTGCTACCAGACAGAGATGGCAAGAGGAAGTATTCCAACTTTAAGGATCTTCTGCCTGACCACCTGGAACTGCTTGTTTTGTGTAATGAGGTGGCCCTGGAAGTATCCTCAGGTCCAGAATAAAGGGAGCCCCCACACCTCACTTGTGGAGTCAGAGTTGGGAGGAGGCATAAAAAAAGATCTTATGTTAAAGGTGTTTCATTTAAATAAAAATATTATTTGCACCTGGATTCAACTTGGAATAGTTGGAGTATTGTCTATAGTGATGCCCCCTGTGGCTACATAGTGTGGGTGGGTTCATTTTAGACAGCATGTCATAAAATACCAGCCAGAAAATTTCAGCAATTGTATTCTAAATTTGAACTTTTCTATAAAGTTACATTTCTAGCACAAAGTCTCTTATGCATTGAGATTATTGAAGACAGAACAATGCATAGCCAGCAAATCAGAAATACAGAAACGTCTGTTAATTCACAGATATTAAGGGTTTAAAGACAGACAGTAAATCAAAGCAAAAACCCAAGAGATCCATGTGCACTAAGTGAGAAATGATTTGACATAATTGATGATGTGTTTCTATTTGGTTTTGTCTCTGAACTGTTATGGCTCCTTGTAATATACTTTGTAGGCATTGTATCCCTGGGACTAACTGTTGTAGTATGCACTCGTGTTCTGTAAATGTTGTTCTCTGATGGTTTTTTTTAAGTCTGTAATTTCTAATAACTCATATATATGGGTGTATATAGTAAATATAATAATTTGTTTTGGTAAGTGACCTTGGATTACTGGGGTCTGCTAAATAAAGACTGCTATTAAAAGTAATAGGCATTTCTTGTTCTCCATTTTTGTAGCTGCTGAAAATGATATTCAGCATGATTAAATAAGTTGAATTTCACATGATTTATATTACATTTTAAAAAGAGAATGAACATATTATTTAATTTAAATTCAATCATCATACTACCTGCATCATACTAACTGCATTTAACAGTGGACTATTAAAGCATTTTCCAGAATCCTGAGTTAAAAATGTGACACGTTTTGGTCATCATAGGACAGGGGGATCTTATATTGTGTGTAGAGATACATGAATTTACTCAAAGATTCACAAGTTGCTGACCCCTTTCCTAGCCTAATGAATCAAGTCGACAGTTTTAAATTAAACTGTGGCTTATCGATGAAATATGGTAACGAAAGCTCAAGGGTGCATGATTCTTTCTGCTATGGAAATATGTGTGTCCGGCTTCTCATGCAAATATTTCAGATATTGGGCTTCTGATCTAACCCATAGATGAGTGGCTTTTCCTAACCTACACAGTGCTGCAAGCTACCTATTGTGCTTATTGTGTCCACACTAAACAAAGGTTCCTTTGGGAGGAAACTGACACAGAGATGAGATAGTGAATAGAGGCAAAGCAAACAGAGCAAATAGTGAATAGAGGCCAAGCAAACAGTAAATAGGCTGAGGATCAAAACCAGGGAAAATCAAAATCTCAAAATGAAAAGCAAGAATCATGAGTCAAAATACCAGCACTTGGTTGAAAAACAGAACATGTTCCCTTAAATAATTACATAGCTAATCAAGATTTGTTGAGAATTTTAGATTTATCTCATAGCAGGTATGTTGTGGTATGCCACCATCTTAAATAGGAAATGGCAGATTATGTCAAACAGTGGAGATGATCAGGTCACTTGCATGAAAAAAGGCCACTTGTTATTCAAAATAACAAAATGACACTGATGTAATGTTTTAAAATAGTAAAATTAACAAAATGACTCAAAAGTAAATAGCATAAAAAAGGCATTCTGTCACACCAAGAGCAATAGATCCATAGAATAAGCTACCAAACAATATTGTAGACGGTTGCATTTTGGGAATCCTCAAATCAGTATCAGTCCTTGTGACATCCATTGTAGTGGGATGTGGGGGACGCCAGACTACACTCTTGGCGTCTAGTAAGCGGGACCGAGCATACACCAGGATGATGGTGTAAGACAGGGAGTCACAGACACAAAATGGTTGGGTTTTTGCAAAATAAACTGAGGTTTTATTTACAGGTGCACTTAAAGAAAAATAAGAATAATGTCAATAAACTGTTCAATACTGCAAAGGACACACAAAAACAGTTATACAACAGAGCCCAAAAATGATGATTATATACGGTATTTACGGTGCTGACTGAAAGTCCCAAACGAAGAAGAAAAATGCACACAAAATATATACATATACACAAAAACAAAAATAAAGCTGTCTTTCTACACAGTAAGTCAGGAAGCTCCAAACAGTGTATAGTACAGGGTTTACCAAGAAAAATAATCAAAATACAAAAAAAGAAAAAGTATATACAAAAATAAACAGTGGACCATTAACCACAACCCAATAAATACCTCCACTTAAGCTAATCCAGAGATATTAATACAAGAAGAAAAATATTTACAACAATCAATGTGCAAGCCACAGTGCTCGGTAAACTCACCAGAATGCTCTACCAAGTATCTCACTCAGCGTTATCTAGCCAGAAGACCCCCTTTAGAGGTCGGAAATTCCCTTTTGTATTCGGCACTCTCATGACAACAAATAAAGCTGCTGAACATCATCCTTTCACGGGCACGAGATGACTTGGACACGTCTGGGCGGAGTGGCATCTCCTGCCCTGCAAAACTCCTATAAAAATAGGGGTGGCCGGCACGCACCTAACTATGTCAGCATTTCGAGATGCGAACTGCACTTCTATTCTAAAACTGAAAGTAAGGCCCTTTTTTTTCTCACCTGGGCTACCGCCCAGAAAACTGCAAATGTGGGATCCCTTAATATGCAAGCGGATACTAAGATGCTTCGCACTTTCGCGGGAGGCATGCGCACAAGTGGGAGACAGACAACACCATTTTAATGACAGAGCCTTCTTTCAACTCTCACACGAAACCCACCGTGATGCTCCCAGAAGCTGCTCATATCGTTAGTGAAGACATCCCTTTGCTGGTAATGCCTATGAGGCACATTACTACAGTCCTTTTTTATGAAAGCGCTATTTAAATGGAAATGAATGGCCTCAGCTTGGCATAATGACCTGCTCTCATCTAGATCTTCCTTTAGAATAGTGTTTCTTAAACCTTTTTTCTCATGACTCAAAATTGCCCTTCTTAGGGTCTTCGAGACAGTCATAGCATTTTCCCTTGGAGATTCACCACATACTGTTATAGCAAGATGGGGGGAATTTACCTCTCCTTTGTGATTCACTGCCAACAGTCATAGTAGAGCAATATCGATTGCTTAAAATGTCTGCAGTGACCCATCGTAAGACATTTTGGAAACTACGTAATTTTTCCCATTGAATAAAACAGTGAGTCACAACCCTGCATGAAGTAAAAGCCAGCAATGGGTCACGACCCATAGTTTAAGAAACCATGCTCTGGAAATTACAACATTAGAATAATCTGGACAAGAACAGGCCATTCATCCCAACAAAGGTCAATAGTCCTATCCACTTAACCTTTCCACAATAACATCAATTTGAGTTTTGAAAGTCCCTAAGTCCTACAGTCTACCACACTACTTGGTCGCTTATTCCATGTGTCTATGGTTCTCTGTGTAAAGAGAAACTACCAAATGTTTGTGCAAAATTTACCCTTAACATTTTTCCAACTGTGTCCCTGAATTCCTGGTGAACTAATTTTAAAGTAAGAGTCTTGATCCATTGTACTAATTCCCTTCATAATATATGCACTTAAATCATGTCACTTCTTATCTCATTTTATTTAAACTGACATGGCTCAGCTCTTTTTATCCTTCCTCATAACTAATCCCCTGTAGCCCTGGAATGAGCCTAGTCTTTCTTCTCTGGACTTTTTTGAGTGTTGCTATGTCCTTTTTGTAGCCGGGAGACCAAAGCTGCACAGAGTACTCTAGATGAGGCCTCGCCAGTGTGTTATAAAGCTTCAGCATAACCTCCTTGGACTTGTACTCCACACATCAAGGTGCCTTCTTGATGGCTTCTGAACACTGTCTGGCAGTTGTTATTGTCAAGTCCACTACAACTCCTAAATTCTTCTCATATGGTGTACTTTCAATTTTCAGACCTCCCATTGTGTATTCAAACGTAACATTTTTACTTTATATTTGTAATACTTTACAGTTTAGTACATTAAATGGACACGTGGAATGTTCTTAACTTAAGTCTATCAGTTTTAGTTTGGGACTTCAAACATCAACTCTTGCAGTGATATTGATAAAACAGTGCTATACATGACATAGATCCACAATGATCTCCAAACTGGAAGAAACATCAAAATGGAAAGAAAACACACCATCAGGTATGAAACCTGAACATATGAATATATGAAAATGTAGGTTTTGTAAGTTGTGCAAATTTGAGAGTATTTTTAAATACCTTTTTGGTAAAGTGGATGCTTTTTTCTAACTTTTACCAAACCTTTAGATATTTGCATACTGCTGTCTTATTCATTTGAGATGGTATTGGCCTAAAATGTAAATTAGATTTTTTTACTGCATTTTTCAGCTTCTAAAAATGGGCTAACCCTAACCCTAATCCTAACCCTAACCCCTGCAGATTTTATTTCTTCTCTCCAGCTGTCTGGAGTTTTTTTTTTTGTTTGTTTTTTCTGTCCTCCCTGACCATCGGACCTTACTCTTATTCTATGTTAATTAATATTGTTTTATTTTAATTCTTACTTTGTCTTTTTTTTCTCTTTATTTTGTCATGTAAAGCACTTTGAGCTACATTACTTGTATGAAAATGTGCTATAGAAATAAATGTTGTTGTTGTTAACCAAGACATTTTGAAAAACTAAAACATTGTAAATAGTAAGGCAATTGTTTTATATTAATAACTGTAATTTGTAGCAATTTAAATTATTTCAAAATAATAATGCCATTTGTTTTTCTTAAAAATTTAAATTAACCTAGTGGATGAAACTCATAGACAAGTTGTATATACGACATTGCAATGTTAGAACATTCTTCCATTTTCCAACCCGCAGAATCCGAACACAGGGTCACGGGGGTCTGCTGGAGCCAATCCCAGCCACCACAGGGCACAAGGCAGGAATCCAAAACCGGGTAGGGTGCCAACCCACCGCAGCAATGTTAGAACAATTCAGGCCAAATAGTTCTTCCATCCTATCTACTTAAATTCTCCATATAACATCAAGTAGAGCTTTGAAGGTCCCTAAAGTCCTCCTCCCCACTATACTACTAGACTGCTTATTTCATGTTTCCATTGTTACTCATGTGCAGGAAAAACATTTGTATATATTGTTATGCTATAATAAGACATAAGTAATTAAGTGAGCAGAAATATGTTTCTCAGTGTGCATTGTACATCACACTCTGTATGAAGTGATCATTTCTTGAGGCAAACATTTTGAATTGGTTAAGGCAAAGGTGAAAAAGAGCATTCATTCAGACATAATGCAGTGTCACCATTTATACCAGGAGAACATTCAGCATCGCACTATAAAACCATGATACATTGATATAATGAGTGAATTGTTTCAAAAATATTAAAACATGGAGCAACTAGGAAAATTAGTCCTTAACATACCCAAACTCACATAACCTAATTCAGGGTCATAGGAGGCTGAAGCCTGTCCTGGCAACATAGGATGTAGCCCCCTGTCCATTGCATTACTGACAAGAGAAAGTAAACACACAGTTATTTTTTAATGTCTTTTACACTTCCAGAAAAATTTCATTTTGTTTGTATTCTTCCAGGCATAATTTATGTTTGGACCAATTCACTCAAATCCACCAATCTACAGTATTTTCAGAAACGGCTTATTTCAGTTCAGGGTCATTAGAACCTTGAGTCTAACAAGCCTGTCCATTCAATTTGTAGCAAGACTATATAGAATTAAAATCAGGTTTGCTCTCTTGACTACTGTTACCATATTTCAGGGACTTGATAATGCTGAAGGAATATCCATTCAGGCATTGTAGTCGACGGCTAAGTTTTGGAGGACCCCACTTGGTAGGATTTCCAGCAGCCCGGGGCAGGCGTCATATTTCTATGACTATTGGAGCGGGAAATTAGACATTTTAGCGGGAAACATTTTTAAGGAGGACTACTAACCAAGAAGTAGGGAGAAAAGGGAAGCAGCAAAGCAAATCGCTCAGCGATCTAAGCCTAGAAAGACGGTGAAGACGAACTTCACCTAGGGACATCTGCTATTTGTGGGGTGGCCACCCAGAAGAAAAGAAAACACCATGCGGTAAATACCTGAGAAGATGTATGGGTTTCAGTAAATGGCCTGACAGTTCTATGGGTGATCCCCTTATTCCTCTGGACAACGAGATATGATACAAGACAAACAAAGATAAGACAACTCAACACAACATGGAATAACATAAGAAATGGTAAAGCAGGACAATATGTTTGCTGCTGCCCCTAAGGAAAACCTTGCTTTGGACCCTCAGCACTTGTGTAATTGCCTTCATTTACAAGCCTAATGTCTCCTAACAAATATTTAAAATATTTATCAATCGTTTTTCTAAGTCACTTCTACCATTCGCAGTCATAGAGGCCAGTGTTTGTCATGGCAATCTGACTGCAGACCTCCAGAATGCAGACCCCATTGTAAATGCTCCACCCACAAGACCCGGTGATGTCATTGCGGGGTCTGGGGCTGGAGATGTGCAATGGAGAGCAATGGCACAGGGCATTGTGTGCATGTGAAGGCAGATTTGGATTCTGGGCATAAGTCAATAAATTAATTAATTAATAAATGTGGCTGCCTTTCTATGAAAAAGCCTAATAGCATATCATAAATTAACAAATAACAAAAAATGGTTTATAATTTACTGCGGTGGGCTGGCGCCCTGCCCGGGGTTTGTTTCCTGCCTTGCTCCCTGTGTTGGCTGGGATTGGCTCCAGCAGGCCCCTGTGACCCTGTAGTTAGGATATAGCGGGTAGGATAGTGGATGGATGGATGGTTTATTATTTCTGTATTTGTACTATAGATGAAGTCTCTTTACAACTAGTTATACTGTGTGTGTGTTTAACCAGCTAATTTCTAAATGTACTCCCTTGTAATATTTCCATCACACAATGTTACAGCTTAAAATTTGCCTTGTTAATTCTGGTGATTAATACATTTGTAATGCTTAAGGAATGATCAACAAAATGCTGCTACAAACTTAATTAAAAAAAAATTAAGTCTGGCTGCAGACCTACAGTGGCAGACCCCTATATGGCTGCTAAACCTGCAAGACCCTGGCATCATCTAATGGAAGTGATCCCAGTATATGTAGATTTAGATATGTAGATATGTATTTTAGATATAAACTTGTGACAGGGTATCATGGAAATTTTACAATATTGTAATAACCAACTGACTGTCCTGAAAATGGACAAGCTGGATGCCTTATTGACAGCGATTGGTCACACAGGCAGATGGAATGCAGCAGAAGTCAAGTCTTTGAAAGCTTTGTACTACACTCTAAAAGGACAGGAGGATTGAAGGATGCAGGAGATAACTTTCAGAGGAGAGATGCAAAAGATTAGGAAAGGTTTTGGGGGACTGCAGGGAGACTGTATGTCAGTGGGAAAGATGAACAGAGATCCTAGCACCTGTCTTAGAACTATTGCTGGTACATCATGTGTTCATATTTCAAATGAAAATCTTATTAACCTATGTGCCATAAACTAAACTTTATCAGAAACTTCAGCCTTAAGATGTTGAAAATATGTGGGGCATGTGTTGAGAATGACACCATCTAGAATACCTAATGCCTGTCTCTTCTTGTAACCTGAATCTGGATGGAAAAGACCTAGAGGGGGAGTTCACCTAACAATGAAGCAGCATCTTCAAAAATCAGGCGAAAAAAAGTTTATTATGCCCTGTTTGGTCTGAGCACAAAGAACTATAACAAGACATGGCCAGTGCATTTCACAAGCCTGGCAAAGGAACTTAGTTCAATGGCGTGAGATGTCCTTTAATGCCATCGAATGATCAATGGATGGTCAAACTCAACAAAAGTACGAGTACAAGAGATCCTAGCAATGCTACCTAACTAAGGACAGTGCAGCAGTGGCTGTATTTAGTGGCAAGTGCACCTTTGATATTTTATGAGGCACTTCCCATGACCTGTAACTGCAGAAAAGTGCGACTAATATAATTAGGCCTACCAAGGTAAAGATGGACAATTTGTTGTTAAATAAATCTACCTATTGTTGGTCTTAACTGCTACAGATGTGTGTCTCTGTCTTTTCATTTTTATATGTATTAAAGTATATTTAACACGAGAGTACTTGTAATATTAGCGGGTTAAACACACACACACACACACAATGTAAAAAGGCTTCTGCTATGCTACAAATGTAAAATAGTGAAGTATATTTTGTTACTAAAGCCATGCACTCATTAATTTCTGATATTAGACTTTAGTACTAGGATGTTGTACTGTGTTAGCAGTTGTGGACATAGTGAGAAGTCAAGTAAAATTACACCTTTTATTGGTTATTAAAAAGATTACAATATGCAAGATTTTGAAGCAACTCAGGCTCCTCCTTCAGGCAAGATGTAGACTTTAATATAGAAATTCAGCTACATTTATTTATATATTTTGTAAGGTTTCGAATCTCTTTTGGGACCCAAAAATGGGACGACATGGCGAAGAGGATCCCGAAGCACGATCGGCGCGTCTGTGAAAGACATCTTGTCCGTTGAGCGGCTCGTCCCAAAAGCAAATCTGAGGCAACCGCAGTCACGCTATAAGCGCCGTCGTCGATGGGTGAATTAGGGAACAGTATTACTTGGCCACTAACCTGGGCATGACCCTGCCTGACTGCTGTGTCTGTGTATAGGAGAGCGGCAGATCCCGCTACAATAAATAACCGTGCTGTTTCAAACTGAATAAAGCTGGTTTTGCTAAAGTACTGAGACTCAGCCTCAAGTTTTGGGGTGCAAGACAGGGACTCACATGTCACAATTTATTTATGTTTGGCATTAATATCTGCCTTTCTGTGCACCCATACGCTTATTCTTTAAAACAATGTGTTAGTGCTCGAGATCCACTAATGGCACATTTTCAAGATAGCCCTGTCCCAGAAATCGCCATTTCACACCACCAGCCACAAGCCCCTGAATGAATTAACAGACTCCTGTGGCTGGAGCAACCACAGATGGGTCTGTAACTTGATGTCTGCCTTTCTCATCATAATTTTGGTGCCAACCAATCTCAAGGCACATTCATATACAAGCCGAGTCTCTCAAACACAGGCAGTTTGGAGGTCTTAATTAACCTAATTTGCACATCTTTGGGTATAGTAGGTAACTCTGAATATCCAGAAGAAAACCCACACAAACAAAGGAAGAATATGCAAATTCCCAAGATATCTTCCTAGGCCTGAATGTAAACAGCACTAACCACAGGATGACCATGACGTCCACAATAGGTGCAATTTATAATTTCCTAATTCAGTCTCTTTTCAAATTCTTCTACATTTGACAATGGGTGTTTATGTTTGCTGGTTTAAATTCTTCTCAGAAAATGTGTTGTTTGATCTATTTTTATTCTTTTTCTATTCACTTATTCCATATCAATATTGGGAAGATGGAGGCTATCCTGGCAGCAGTGGTTCCAAGGCAAGAATGAGTACCAGAAAGGGCAACAGTGTATTATCTGGCATAGTCATGCTGAATTACTCCGTACGCTATACTCTATTTAATGCTTTTAACAGGCAAAGGATCAAGTGCATGTTTTTATCAATTCGCCAGTTGTTGCTTGTATTTCACACATTTTAGTCTTCTTGTTTATATCCCAAGAAAATTTGACACCCTTAGCCTCAGCCAGCACCTATACACCAGCAACAACAGAGCAAGCCAGCAAGGTATACCCAGATATGGTACACTGTTCTTTATTATTCAAATGAAAATTAATAAATAGCTGAAATAAAATTTATAAAGTGTATTTTAACTGTTGTAAAACAAAAAATGATTTTGTTCTTGTGATATCAGCAGAGACAGACACAAACAAACACAGCGGTATTTAGAAGCAGAGAAGCTTTAAATGTCACCTTGTATAAGGTGAAAGCAGATGATCGTTGGAGGGCCAGTTGCCTAAGCGCAAACTGAAACTAACTTCTTTTGTTATCTGTCAGTGCCTGCCACCTGTCGTTACTCACCTAGTGCCTTGTTGACATTAATCAGGCCCTATCCTGTATCTTCTAAACAGAGGATTTTCTTAATGTTTTCCTTCATGCTTAGCACCTCTGCCAGCCATCTGCTGTTCTTTATCATACAGTGTGTACAGACAGATTCTTAGGCATAAAGGGAAGAAATTTTGATAAGACTTAACATATTATATTTGCTTTACTTCGTACTGTGATTCAGGTGAAATTGAAATATAATATAAGTCAGATATATTATTAGTCAAGGCAGGAGAACGAAAGCTCATACTTTGGTTATTAAGCATTTCATATCTGCTCATGTCATGGAGTCAGTGTTAAGATGTTAATTGCAAAGCATCAATTTGCATGTTGCTGCTTTGAGTTCTGCTCCTTGTATTCATTTTCTTTGCTCCATGGTGGATTTTTAAAGTTCACTGAAAGGATACCAGTTGGATTGAAAATGCCCTTTAGAGTTTGGTGTTCCTGGGTTGCCATAATTAACAGAATTGAATAACATGAGACTCAATGCTGTTTCCCTTTCAAAGAAGACCCATGAGAGTAATTATACATGATATTAAAACTATAGAACAATCTAAACAAGAACACACCATTCAGCCCAACAAAGCTTGCCAGTCCTATCCACTTCCCGAATAATATCAGGTCTAGTTTGGAAAGTTCCAAGAATTCTATTGTCTCCCACACTACTTGGTAACGTACCCTTAACAAGATTCCATCTGTGTCCCAGTGTTCTTGATGAACTGATTTTATGGTAACAGTCTCGATCCACTTTAATAATCCATCCATCCATTTTCCAACCCGCTGAATCTGAACACAGGGTCACGGAGGTCTGCTGGAGCCAATCTAAGCCAACACAGGGCAAGAGGCAGGAACCAATCCCAGACAGGGTGCCAACCACCGCAGGACACACACAAACTAGGGCCAATTTACAATCGCCAATCCACCTAACTTGCATGTCTTTGGACTGTGGGAGGAAACCGGAGCACCCGGAGGAAACCCACGCGGACACGGGGAGAACATGCAAACTCCACGCTGGGAGGACCCGGGAAGCGAACCCGGGTCTCCTAACTGCGAGGCAGCAGCACCACCGTGCCACCCCACTTTAATAATTCCCTTCATAATTTTAAATACTTCAATCATGTCACCTCTTAATCTTCTTTTGCTTAAACTAAAATGACACAGCTTTTTTAACCTTTTCTCATAATTTATCCCATGTAGCCCTGCAATCAGCCTAGTCACTGTTCCCTGGATTTTTCATATCACTGTTATGTCCTTTTTGTAGCCTGGAGACCCAGGCTATCAATATGAAATCTGTTTGCATCCCATATTCATGTAAAACACTCATACAATTTCCAAACCCAGGTGCAGAAAGCTAGAACCAACACAGGACAGAACAACAGTCTTTCACTAGGTATACACAGCCACACTTAAACTCTGATATGAAGTATTCATCCATCATTTTCTAACACACACAATCCAGTTCAGGTTCATGAGGGCCATATCTCAGCAGCCTTATGGGGTCGATAACTCTGTGTTCCTCAATCGCCTTGGCAGCTAAGGTACAGCACTGGAATGGTTTGCCTCTTACCTTAATCACAGAATCTTTTCTGCTAATTTTGGAAATCAGTTCTCCTTATCTTCTGTTTCTTTATGTGAGAGCCCATGTCCCACAGGGTCTATTTTGGGGCCTGTTCTCTTTTTGATTTATATGCTACCTTTGGGGTGGATTATAACAAAACACAATATTTCCTTTCATTTTTGTGCTGATGATATACAGCTTTATTTGTCTGTAAAACCTACTAATGCCAGCCGTTTGAAGAACTTTTCTGACTGCTTAGAGGATATTAAAGGCTAGTTGGCAAATAATTTCATTCAAGTAAATAAAAATAACTCTGAGATGATCTTGTTTGATCCAACTAAAAGTATTCTCTCTGAAAGCCTACGGAACTTGTCAATTAAATTAAATCACACTTTATAATTGTGCGTGTGTTGGTTGCGGGTCATGTGGACCACTTGACAAACAAATCAACTTGATTGTGAAGGGTAGCTTTGTCAATTTAGAATGATCTCTAATATGAGGCCACACTGAAAAAAGTATAACATTGATGTTGTTCATTCAACGTAAATTGTCTCTTTCAAGCAACTTAAGATTAGTCATTTAGTGTTGCAGCTTGAAATATTTGATTTCAGATCTCAATCAAAGTAAAAAAATTTGTTTGTACCAAATTAAGTTATGGTGGAGGGAATAAACGTAAAAGTCCTATTTCATTTAACTTAATATTTTAGGTTGTTCATGTGCTGTGTTTGGGAACCATTTGTATATTCTTTTGGTCAAACTTTCCAGTTTGATGGCTTTCCAACTGCCAAAAAAGAAGAACAACTTAAAAAATAGATTTACTTCAGTAAAAAAAAACAAGTGAATTGCACCCAATAATTCTAAATGATTTGCCTCAACTTAAAAATTGTGGGATCAATAAGCTAAAAAGAATTATATTGGTTCAGATTGAAAATATTAAGTGTGAATCATTCACTTTTTTTTCAGTGCAATATTACGTTTTCCTGATACAGAAACATCATTCATGAATTTATATACTCAGCAAAAAAAGAAACGTCCCCTGACTTTCAACTGTTTTTACTTTCAGTAGACTTAATGTGTAAATATTTGTATGAACACTAAAAGAGTCAACACCATAAGACATAAACTAAAAATGTTTCACAATGTGTCCCTGAATGAAGGGAGGCTCAAAATCAAAAGTACCAGTCAGTATCTGGTGTGGCCACCAGCTGCTTGAAGTACTGCAGTGCATCTCCTCCTCATGGACTGGACCAGATTTGTCAGTTCTTGCTGTGAGATGTTACCCCACTCTTCCACCAAGGCACCTGCAAGTTCCTGGACATTTCTGGGGGGAATGGCCCTAGCCCTCACCCTGCGATCCAACAGGTCCCAGACGTGCTCAATGGGATTGAGATCTGGGCTCTTCGCTGGCCATGGCAGAACACTGACATTGCTGTCATGCAGAAACTCACGCACTTTTTGCCACTCCTGTCTGGTCTAGCGAAGGTGGGTTTGTGCCCATAGGCGGCGTTGTTGCTGGTGATGTCTGGTAAGGACCTGCCTTACAACAGGCCTGCAAGCCCTCAGTCCAGCCTCTCTCAGCCTATTGCGGACAGTCTGAGCACTGATAGAGGGATTGTGTGTTCCTGGTGTGACTCGGGCAGTTGTTGTGGCCATCCTGTACCTGTCACGCAGGTGTGATATTCGGATGTACCGATCCTGTGCAGGTGTTGTTACACGTGGTCTTCCACTGCGAGGATGATCAGCTGTCCTTCCTGTCTCCCTGTAGCGCTGTCTTAGGCGTCTCACAGTGTGGACATGGCAATTTATTGCCCTAGCCACATCAGCAGTCCTCATGCCTCCCTGCAGCATGCCTAATGCACGTTCACGCAGATGAGCAGGGACCCTGGGCATCTTTCTTTGGGTGTTTTTCACAGTCGGTAGACAAGTCTCTTTAGTGTCCTGCGTTTTTAGAACTGTGACCTTAAACGCTTACTTTCTGTGCGCTGTTAAGGTCTTAACGACCATTCCACAGGTGCATGTTAATTAATTGATTATGGTTAATTGAACATGCATGGAAAACATTGTTTAAACAATTTACAATGAAGATCTGTAAAGTTATTTGGATTTTTAAAACATTATTGTTGAAATACACAGTCCTGAAAAAGGGACGTTTCTTTTTTTGCTGAGTATATCTTTCTCCTTAGATAATTGTAAAGCTTTCTGTATGGGTAGAAGTCTTTGCTAGACCTGCAACTGGTACAAAATGCTCTGGCATGATTATTGAATGGCACAGAGAGAAGAAGTCACATCATTCTTGTTTTAGCTATCTATATTGGCTCCCAGTTTGGTTTAGGATTTATTTTAAAGTATTATTTTTGTTTTCACAGCTTTAAATGGCTTGGCTCCACCTTATATTGTTGACTGGCTCCACCACCATCAAGATCGTCATGTCAGCTATTGTTAGATGTGCCGCGATCCTGATTAATTAAGGGGGATTGTGCCTTCACAGTAACTGCCCTGAGGCAGTGGAGTGGCCTACCCCTTAGTGTTAGAACTGCTCTTTCCTTTGCTGTTTTCAAGTGTAGACACAAAACACACGTTTTTTATTAGCTTTGGAGTCTGTGTAGATGCATTGTGGTATAGCGGGTCCATGGCTAGAAAATTAGGAGTCCATTTTATATAAATAAAGAAATCGTGTCAATGTCAATTTATTTATGTAGCACATTTAAAACAAAATAGGAATGTGGCCAAAATGCTTTACAATAATCGAATAAAAGAAAACAAACAAATAACATAAATAGAAATAAAATATATGAACATAAATAAAATAAATAATAAATAGAAGTAATGTTACATAATCACAATGAGGAAACCAATTACTGAAGGTCACAGAATGCAAGTGAATAGAAGCGAGTCTTTAATCTCGTTTTGAATTGTCGACGACTCCTTTATGTGACGAGGTAAAAAGTTCCACAGGTGAGGAGCAGCAGCTGCCAAAGCCCCGTCTGTCCCCTTTAGTTTTACATTTGGTACGAGGGACAACAAGAGACAACTGACCAGAAGATCTAAGCACTCTGGATGGCTGGTGTAAAGCACACAATTCAGATAAATAGGCAGGAGCGAGCCCATGTAAAGATTTAAAAACCAGAAACAAGATTTTAAAATCAATTTGAAAACTGACAGGCAGCCAGTGTAAAGAAGCTAATATTGGAGAAACAGAGTCAGACTTTCTTGCCCCAACCAGAAAGCGAGCGGCAGCATTCTGGACCAACTGTAACCTGCGTATCAGGCAGTTGCTAATCCCAGAATACAGCGAGTTGCAGTAATCAAGGTGAGTAAAGATAAAAGCAGGAGTAGCTTTCTCAAGATCCCTAGAATATAAAAAGGCTTGATCTTACCTAATAGACGAAGCTGGAAAAAGCAACTCTTGACTACAAAATTTACTTGTTTCTCAAAAGAGAGGTTACTGTCAAAGATAACACCAAGATTGCGGACTTGAGGTTTGCAAAAGACAGAGAAAGAGCCGAGAAGTCCAATTTGGGCTTTAGCTGATGGACCCAATATGAGCTCTCCGTTTTATTTTGATTTAGATCAAGAAAATTATTAGCCATCCAGGATCTTAGTTCAGAAAGACAGTTGTGCAGTTGACTTATTGCAGAGTTGCAGACAGGAATATAAACCTGAGTATCATCAGCATAGCAGGCTTGATCTCTGTCGGTGTGTGTGCGTGCGCAGCTGCGGGAGGTTGGTGAAGTAATTGGGGCGAGAGGCACCTGCATGTGAGGGTGCAGAGTGTCTCAATTGCTTCATCGGCTTTTTGTGGTGCACGATTGAGGTGCTGCATCCACAGAGGAATATAAGGGAGAGCTGGCACGAGAAAAAAGGAAAAAAGACAAGAAAGAAAAAATAGACTGGCCAGTGAGAGATGGGAGGAGAGACACAAAGGTGATTAAAGTAAGAAGAGGAGAAAAAAAAGATGCAGAGATGGAGACAGAGAGAGCACCCGTGCTGAATAGAGTAAGACAGATGGTTGGGTGGGAGTCTCGGGGCTCTAGGACCCGGCGGCTGTGGAAGCTGTGGCTACTACTGAGTGTTTGCCTGGGAGTGGTGAGGTACTGTAAGTGGGAGACGTATGTGGCTCATCTGGATTGCTAAAGGCCAGGCAATGGGGACCTGAGCTGGGATTTGAAGGTTGCCTGCACCTGTTAGCAGGTGTCTCCTCCTTCTGAGAGGTCTGGAGAGAATAAGGGGAGAAGATGCCGGATTTAAGAAGGAAGCATTGGGGATCATTTTTTTTTCCTGGACTGTCTCTGGTTTTAACCTCCGATTTTAATGGATTATTTGTTGAATGTTTTGCACTGCACTTTTTGGACACTTTGGTTTGGAATGAATTTAATAAAAGCGCTTATCATTTTCATACCTACACCTTGCTATATTTTTGAGTTTTGTCCTCATTCACTGGGTCATCTCTCAGGTACGTTACAGGTAGTGGTGTGGTTAAGTAGCCCCGGAAGGACCCGGTAGCCTGTTTTTATACTTTATTTTGTGTTATTTATGTCCTAATGTGTCTGTGCTAATGATTTTGTGGTTTGTGACTATGTTGCGCTTTTCCTTACCTTTTTTCTGTTATACGTACAGCACTTTGGTCAACGCAATGTTTAAATGTCCTTTATAAATAAAATGTGCTTACTTTCTTGCTTGCAAAGTTGGAACTATCCCTAGACTAGGCAACAGTTGATTACAGGATGCCTACACTCATCCTTGTGAAACTTCTTCTGGTGTACTTCAGGTCTGCAGGGGTGGATTGGATCCAGACAAGAATGGAAATGGGAATAAGGCAGAACCCACTACCAGATAAGGAGCCATTCTACCACTGGGCATACATGCTTGCACTCGCTATGTTGCAAAACATCCATTCATCCATCATCCAACCCGCTATATCCTAACTATAGGGTCACAGGGGTCTGCTGGAGCCAATCCCAGCCAACACAGTGCGCAAGGCAGGAAACAAACCCCGGGCAGGGCGCCAGCCTACCTCAGTGCACACACACCCACACACGAAGCACACACTAGGGACAATTTAGGATTGCCAATGCACCTAACCTGCATGTCTTTGGACTATGGGAGGAAACCGGAGCACCCGGAGGAAACCCACACAGACATAGGGAGAACATGCAAACTCCACGCAGGTAGGACCCAGGAAGCAAACCCAGGTCTCCTAACTGTGAGGCAGCAGCGCCACTGTGCCACCCGCAAAACATAAACTCCTTCATTTTCTATAATGCCTACTCCAGTTTAGATCTCAAGACCCAGAGTTTCGGGTACAAGGCCGGAATCCCAGGATTGGGCACTGATCCATCACAGCACAGCACACAGACCTACACTCAGTCTAAAGTAAAATATCAATTCCATTTCTAACCCATTTCAGAGTCACAAGAATGGACCAAATTCATATCTTGACAACCTAAGATGCAACGCTGGTAATATCCATTATCTTTCACCTCGAATAGAATCCTAGCTGATATCTGGTGCTGCTTAGAGGGACCTATAATGAGATGAGCTGGGTTTGAAGGTGGATAGCTGGACAAAAGGTCTTTCATCCGTGTATTCATTTCTTCAATTTCCTCTTTCTATTAGAATTTGTGGGTGAACTGGGGCCATTGCTGGCATCATTAGGCACAAGTCATGAACAAACTTTGAATTCATGGGTTGTCAATCAGAAGGCCTGTGAATTAAATTACTTAGATAGCATTCCATGTTCCAAATCCAAAATAGGCAATTAAACACTTAAAACAATAACAGCAACAAATATTTTAAGTTAATTATACACTTTTGTCATTGTAGGAGTCTTTTAACCAGTACCTCCTTAAAGCCTGCTATGTCAGGCTTGAATAGCGCAAATATGCTTTCATCAAACCTGATTTTATTTTATGTAATAATTTGTTAAAAAGAAGAAAGGTTTAGGTGTCTGTATCAGTAGTGGATGCCTGCCACATTTGGTCCTATTTGCATTTGTCTTGACTGAAAGAGCTGGAGTATATAGAGAGAGACAGAATCAATATTCAGTGATCCAGTTGAGTAGAGGCACTACAGAAACCTCTATGCATTCAAAGTGGATGACTGAATGAGACGAGCCAGGCCTCCAATTTAAGAAAGTCATTTTTCAATATTCCTGATACTGTAAGATTATAAACTAGAAAAGACTTGAGCTGTAAATAAATGCTGAGAGAGCCTTTCTTTGATCAACTCTGATTAATCCACACTGGAGTCAGGCCTTATACTATATCTAAAGCTAAAGCATTTTTCGTGCACGCAAAAGAATACCTTTTTTAAAAAGATGAAGAAATACAGAGGCGTCTTCTGTGGCTTTGACTTCTGAGCTGAAGAGGAGAGCAGCGTAAGCATAATGGCACAGCTGATTATCTCGGCTGAAAACTGCCATTGGGTGATGACACAGAAATCTATAATGACACTAAATCCATGAAAAGCGGGCATGGTATGCTTTATTCTAAGTAAATATGAACAGAAGGAGAGTAAGGTGATGTTGCAAAAAAGACTTATTGTGTATTTCATGTATACCGATTGGGAAACATAAGTAAATCTAAGTAAGGCTGAATAAATACTTTATTTGAGTAGTGTATGAGGATGTAAAAATATCATAAATATTTAAACAATCTGTAATTTTGCAAAAAAAAAATAAAAATCCAGATGCTATAGGAGGGAAAAGCATAAATATTAGAAAGAAAAGCAAATATTAACATAATTGATAGAAATAACCTGTGGATATAATCCAACAGGCAAAAAAAAATGCCTTAAGTGTTTTAATACTAATAAATCAGCAGTAATAGAGAAACTGAATTTATGCAAATACATTACAGATGAATGTACATAAATATTCATCCATCCATTTTTAAGCTTATTTTTTAGAGGTAAACATCATGAGACAGAGCCTAGCAGTGGATGGAGTCAGCCATGGAGGCGATGTTTGCAACACGCCAGATTAACACAGATGGCACTGCCTTTCTGAACTGAACTGAACTGAACTGAACAGGGACAAAGTAATGCAGGATGGCATATCTGACGGTTTCAGTGTCCATAAATGTTCAGACAAGCGAAATTTCAGTTTAATAGCACAGTTATTGAAGTGACATAGAAGGTACTGCTGTTGTCACACAACGGAGACTTGGGAGTCCCTTTTGTTTTGGAGTTGGCACATTCTCTACTGTTTGACATGGCTTTACTTTCACTTTGAGGATCATATTTGTGGTAATGAATCCTCGCATGGCCTACACTCAAATCCAGATCTGCAGCTTGCCTTGCTTAGGTTTCATGAAGCATTGCTTTCCAGTGCTGGAAAACAAAAACTGGAAAATGGATGGGAAAATATTGTATAATATATAAGGTATATTAGAAATCTGCAGTGTCTCTTATACAGTTGTCACACGTGCACATCAGAAGACTCTTCTGCCAGTTTAGTAAAGGATTGCAATAAGCCACCGAGACGAGAAGGGGGACTACTGCTAAGTTTGTCCTCTGTCTTCTTCCCTAGAAAATACCCAACACCAGCACTTAGCCGTGCCCCTTCTGGTCTGACCGCCATAAAGGACGGGCGTCCCAAGAAGAGTCGTCTTTTGAGACCAGAGCAAACTGCAGAATGGAGTACTGTCCCGTTTTCAAGACAGAACCACAGTATATGAGAAACCCCGGATCGGGGAGCAGAACAAAGCCATGCATTTTGTTTTCATTTTTTCAGTCAATTTATTTTGTCTGGTGACAGAAATGGAACGACCCAAAAATCTTTCACTTTTCAGACTGTCATCCCACCACCTGACCACCCAGTATAATACTCACCAGTTTCACTACCTGAAATATTATCATCTTGTTGGTTGATTTGGTCATTTTACTGCCACATCTGACCTTTTCTTGTAGCTTCTGACAGCACTAAACTATTGCCATGCAAATATCTTACAACTTATTCAGTGCTTTCTCCAAAAACAGACCTGATAATCTTGACATTAAGTCACACTTAATTCAGAGAAATGCCATGGTAAACGGTAAGGTTGGCAGAGGTTCCTACTCAAAAATAAGTGCATTACAGTATACAGTACATACAGTATATACAATGAAGTATCATAAGTATTACACTTGGCTTGCCGCTTTCACTTTGTGTTCAGTAACACTGACAGACATGGAGTCAGACTTTTCTGGTGTATTCCACCAAAATTATGGGATCAGGACTACACTGGAGTACTGTATATACACTCTTAAAATGCTGGTTCTTTAATGGCACAATATGGTTCTTTACTAGGTTGTGTGGTTCCTTATTCATTCTGTTAAGGGTTCTTTGCATATAAAGTTGACTCTTTGTTCTTTATAATACCTCCTAATATTTAGAAAAAAATAATATATGCTTGGCTGCAGGACAATGACAGATTAAGGAAACCTGGACTTCCTGTAGACTGTGTTATTGGCTGTATGCAGCAAGAGTCCTCTTAAATCATGACCCAATAGTATTTTATAAATCTATTACCATCTATTCAAGGTTATTCATATTATGGAGTCAGTTACAGATGTAAATAAATAAATGGCTCTTTCTGGAACTTCCATGCGGATGGGTCGTTTTAGAACCAAAAATGTTTCCCCAATAGAATCACTTTGAAGAACTACTATGGCACCTTTATTTTTAAGAGTTTAGAAGTATAGCCGATGGGATGGGTGGCAAGGTAGCCTTAAGCATATTTTATAAGTATCATTTTCATAAAGATTGTGAAGTTTACATCAGTTTATAGAGTCAATATAAAGTTAGGGTTTCTTTTGCTATCCTCTGTTCCTCTCTTTGTTTTAGCCAAGAATGCAATATTTTTGCATTAGCATCTAATGTTGTCAACCGTCGAACCAAAGCAAACTTCTCGACCACAGCTCACTTCACAGGAGAGAGTCACATTCCTCACCAGCCACTGTGTCACTTGCAACTATGTCTTCAACAATATCCTTGTATCTGCTCCCTCTTAGAAATTCAACATTATACTGCGGGTCTCTTGCTAGTCTAAAAATCTCAGTTACAACATTGCTCCTATAAAATGTAGAGCCATCTCTGCAGGTAAAACACGGAAAAGGCTAGCAGACCATTTCTGGGAGCATGTTTGAACCATTAAGATCAAAGCCTGTAGAAAGGTCATTGTGGAACTTGTCGTATCCCTTGATCAAAACCTCATTGATTTTTGTGTGTGTGTGTGTTCTTTCAAAGGGCTTCAAAGACACTGTTCAAAGACAAAAAAACAAAGAGGAGCTCATTCTCACCCTGGGATCACACATCTTTGAGATTTGTGGCAGATGAAATTTAATGTCAGTAAATGTAAAGTATTACACGTAGGAAGTAAAAATGTTAGGTTTGAATGCACAATGGGCGGTCAGTAAATCGAGAGTACACCTTATGAGAAGGATTTAGGAGTTGTAGTGGACTCTAAGCTATTGACTTCCCGACAGTGTTCAGGAGCCATTAAGAAGGCTAAAAGAATGTCAGGTTATATAGCGCCTTGATGTGTGGAGTACAAGTCACAGGAGGTACTGTTCAAGCTTTATAACACACTGGTGAGGCCTCATCTGGAGTCCTGTGTGCAGTTTTGGTCTCCAGGCTACAAAAAGGACATAGCAGCACTAGAAAAGGTCCAGAGAAGAGTGACTAGGCTGATTCCAGAGCTACAGGGGTTGAATTATGAGGAAAGATTCAAAGAGCTGAGCCTTTACAGTTTAAGCAAAAGAAGATTAAGAGGTGACATGATCGAAGTGTTTAAAATTATGAAGGGAATTAGTACAGTGGATCGACACTTGTATTTTAAAATGAGTTCATCAAGAAAACGGGGACACAGTTGGAAACTTGTTAAGGGTAAATTTCGCACAAACATTAGGAAGTTTTTCTTTACACAAAGAACGATAGACACTTGGAATAAGCTACCAAGTAGTGTGGTAGACAGTAAGACGTTAGGGACTTTCAAAACTCGACTTGATGTTTTCTTGAAAGAAATGAGTGGATAGGACTGGCGAGCTTTGTTGGGCTGAATGGCCTGTTCTCGTCTAGAGTGTTCTAATGTTCTAATCTCCCAAGGTCTTAATGACTGACAAACCTTTTAATCTCTAACTTTATCTTTTTAATGGCAGTATTTTCTCACCTATTCTCTCCTTTTATCTGCCCTGACTTTGTTCTCTCCTTCCCTTCCTATATTTGGTAACTGCTCTTTCCTTTTCAGTTCCACTCTTGATAGACTCTACAGTTGGAATGTTGTGTCTTTAACCTTCTTTCCTTTTCAGCATGGAAATAACCTTTAAAATCTTTTACTTGTTGTTTTGTCTTGGTAGAGCAATATTTTACTCTACTTTCCCCTTTTGTTATTATTAATGTGTAGCCTTTGTCAGAATGCCTCAAATCTCCCATACTTACCACTGATTATAAGGTATTATACCATATAACTTCTCCCCACCTTCCCTTCTACATCTATAACCTCAGGCAATTAGGTGTAGTAAAAGACAAGCAGGAGTTAAATTACAATTTAAATAAGTTATTATTGATAATATTCATAAATAATAACATGCAAAGTACATTTGAATATTGTCATCCAAACAACCTGATAAATGCTGATGTGTAGTTTCAGGCGGCTCACAGACTTGTTTGTTACTTAAAATGTCTCTAGTTAAGTTCTCATTTGTGGTCAGCTTTCTTCAGAACAGGCCGCATGCCTGTCTCAATATGGCTGCCGATCTGTGCTCTTCATTGTGTTGTCCTTTTCAGTTCATGGTGTGTGAGATGGTCATTCATCAGTTTGGTAAGAGAGAGAGAGTGAGGGAGTGAGCAAATTTATAGATTTTCTTCTGCTTCTGATACAAGCCAGTTCCAAACAGCCATACTTCAGACCAATGGGGGGACAGAATACCTTTACACCTGCCCCCCAAACCATATGTTAAGGTAAAGCTTGGCAGTTAGGCAGCCTGGCATTCCTACGGGGGTTGACTGAGAGACTTTAACAGAGAAACACTTGCCAAACTGATTTGAGGCACATCATAAATATACAAAGAGACTCAGTCCTAAAAAGGAGGAAAGGGTTCTTAAACCATCAAACCATTGCTGTTATTATCGATAATGTAACATTAATATTGCATTGCTTTGCCTTAGTTACAAATAAAGACATACAAAATATTGATCAACTTGTATGCAAAATTTCACAACACTTGTATTCATATTACTAGGGAGGAATTTTAACAAACTACTGTCTATCCATATATATGCTTACAGAGCCATTAAAATGTGTTTTGTATTTGTAATTAATTTAGACCACTTTGCAGAGGTCTGTTTTCACTTTGAAATTAAAGAGTCTTCTGTGTTAAAAAGCGTAATTAAATCCACTATGATTCAAAGTTGCATAATAATAAAATATGAACACTTCCAAGGGGTGAATTCATTTTATAGACACTGTAATTGTTTTTTGCACATTGCATGCATTTTTTATTTTAATTGTTACTTTGCATTTTATTTTAATAATGCTAAATGAACTCATGTGCTTTGTGGCATGGTGATAAAGTAGTTTACCAAACTGCCTCACAGCTCCCGAGTCCTGGGTTCATGTTCCCATTCAGGCACCGTCTGTGCAGAGCCTGTAAGCTCACTTCCTTTATGCTTGTGTTGGTTCTTCTCTCATATTCCAAAGACATGTGTGTTTAGGATTCAAAACTTTTAACAAGACATTATATTTGTAACCAATGGTATTCACAGTTTCTACCACAACGCAGTTAGTGAGGAACCACTTGTTTGCAAGAAGGTCACATCACATTCTAACTTTCTGGTGGGGTAGTTATTTCAGATAAGGAAGACAGAAGCTTCAAGGTAAATTTGCTGCGAACGTTGCTGCCTAAAATACTAAATAAAGACAAATATAGGATATGCAAAGCAAAATAAGCTGTATTGAAAAAAGCTGTAATAAACCAGAATAAAGTACAATACCACAAGATAACCCTGAACAAATAACATAATCTTACTGGGCATTTGGAGAGTGAGGTTACACTGAAAGAAGGGTCCATATGTCAGGGTAAGTTAAATGCCTCCCAGAACAAATGAGATTTAAGTTGCTTTTTGAAAGAGTGAATTGAGTTTGCTGCTCTCATTAATTTAGGGAGATCATTCCAAAGTCTGAGCGCTATAAAACTGAACGCTCTGTCATTTATAGAGTACTGGTTAGTTTGGTACACAATGAGACAGATCACCAGAATCAGATCAGTGCACTTTGGTGGGCGGACAGGAATGTAGTGATGAACAAGGTTACTGATGTAATCTGATATTAATCAATAGAATTTTATAAGTGTTTGCTCTGAGGATGTTGATGGAGAAGTTTAGAGAAGGCCAGAAGGAGTTGCATTGTGTCTTTGTGGACCTGGAGAAAACATATGACAGAGTGACTTGAGAGGAGCTGTGGTATTGTATGAGGAAGTCGGGAGTGGCAGAGAAGTACGTAACAGTTGTACAGGATATGTATGAGGGAAGTGTGACCGTGGTGAGGTATGCGGTAGGAGTGACGGAGGTAGGATTACATCAGGGATCAGCTCTGAGCCCTTTCTTATTTGCAATGGCGATGGACAGGTTGACAGACGAGTTTAGACAGGAGTCCTCGTGGACTATGATGTTTGCTGATGACATTGTGATCTGTAGCAATAGTAGGGAGCAAGTTGAGGAGACCTTGGATAGATGGAGATATGCTCTAGAGAGAAGAGGAATGAAGGTCAGTAGGACCACCAAGACAGAGCACATGCGTGTCAATGAGAGGGAGGTCAGTGGAATGGTGAGAATGCAAAGAGTAGAGTTGGCAAAGGTGGATGAGTTTAAATACTTGGGATCAACAGTACAGAGTAATGGGGATTGTGGAAGAGAGGTGAAGAAGAGAGTGCAGGCAGGGTGGAATGGGTGGAGAAGAGTGTCAGGAGTGATTTGTGACAGACGGGTATCAGCAAGAGTGAAAGGGAAGGTCTACAGGACGGCAGTGACACCAGCTATGTTATATGGGTTGGAGACGGTGACACTGACCAGAAAGCAGGAGACAAAGCTGGAGGTGGCAAAGTTAAAGATGCTAAAATTTGCATTGGGCATGACGAGGATGAACAGGATTAGAAATGAGGACATTAGAGGGTCAGCTCAAGTTGGATGGTTGGGAAACAAAGACAGAGAGGCAAGATTGTATTGGTTTGGACATGTGCACAGGAGAGATGCTGGGTATATTTGGAGAAGGATGCTAAGGATAGAGCTGCCAGGGAAGAAGAAAAGAGGAAGGCCTAAGTGAAGGTTTATGGATGTGGTGAGAGAAGACATGTAGGTGATGGGTGTGACAGAACAAGATGCAGGGGACAGAAAGATATGGAAGAAGATGATCCGCTGTGGTGACCTCTAACGGGAGCAACCAGAAGAAGAAGAATCAATAGAAATGATATGCTCAGTCCTATAAGACACAGGGAGCCAGTGAAGGTGGAGCAGAATGGCTGTTATGTGCTTGCTGTTGCAGGTCTGTGTAAGGACTAAAGGTCCTGAACCAACCTCTTAATGAGTCCCGAACCAAACGGATCTGCAATAATAGATTAGCAGGGGCACCTACCAGTAGGGAGTTACAGTAGTCGATAAAGGATAGTATGGGCAAGTTTCTCAACTTTGGAAAAGGAGAATAATGAGCAAACACAGGATATGTTACAAGGTGGAAGTAAGAAAGTCTCCTAATGTGATGAATGTGAGTAGAATAAGAAAGGGAGGAATAAAAAATGAGAAGAAGGAGGTGTGATGAAATCATCACCATTACAAAAATGAAATCTAAGCAAGTGAATTTGTATCATGATGTTAAATCTTGTTTTCCTTATTGTAAGAATTATTGCCTCATCCAAAAATTTGTATTTACAATTAGTATACTTTAAGAATTTTGTCAAGGAAATTTTGTTTATGCCATTAACAGATTTTTTTTTACTAAGTAATAGCAAAGCCACTCCCATTTAAAGTGTTTTTGTCTATGCATTTGCATATGCATTTTTTTGCAGTGTGAGAAGGAGCTCAAGTTCTTCAATGCCAATTAGCATGACTTCTGTTTTGTTACAGTTTAACTATAATGAGTTATATTCCATCCAGGTTTGAATTTCATTGAGGCAAGTTGTGAACTGAGAAAGCTCTGATGGACTTTCCTTTTTTAACACTGCAATAGATCTGAGTATCACCTGCATACTGTATAAATGATAACCCAGACGAAAGCTACAAACAATGTGCCCAAGGGGAAGCCTGTAGATACAGAAGAGCAGAAGGCCTTGGGGAATTGTTTGTGTGACCAATGCTAAGCTAGACCTGTTCTTGCAGACATTAACAAACTCATTGGCTACCAGTCAGATAGGACTTAAACCACTAGGGGGCAGTGCCAGAGATAACCAGAATTGCAGACTCTTCAAATAAAATGTTTCATCAATCCCTGACTCTTTTTCCATGGTTTTTAACTCTAATTTTAGGATTCCCTATTGAGGTTTGCTGTACCCTTGTTTGCTTTAAACAATGCTAACTGCAGTTCTATTATTTGCACCTGAAATATCAGTTTACAAGTTTTATGATAAGTTCCTCCAAGACTGGTAAGTCTCACATGACATGCTTAAATCTGGAGGTAAGTGTATTGGAGAACTTGGATCTGGAAGTGAGTAGTATTTCTTTGAGTTATGCTATTTCCATTGGTATTCAGAGGAACCCCTTGCAGCAATATAAATGAATGCAATGAATTTGGTGCTGGATTCTCTGAATCAAAGCCAGAGTCAATAATGATTGATGCCCCCATCAGCCAAACAAGAAGACAATTCCGCCAGGCTCAAACTAAGAAATGCAAAACAAAGGAAGTTAGAAGGGTTAAAGCAACTGCCTCATGTTCTGAAAGAAATAATCAACGTAAAGCATCAGGTGATAATCTATAGGGCTCTAACCTGTTTATTTCTGACTGGAAATAGATCAGAAAAAGAACAAACTGAGAAGCAAGTTTGCATTGTCTGTGCAGCAGGTATTAAATGCCAACCAAATGTTAAAACTGTTCGGGCTATGAGCCCATAGTTATTTTTCTTGAAGTTTCATAAAATGCTTTCTTGGGACATACTCATTCATTCAAATTGCATTAGAACTGCTTAGGTGGATTCGATATCATCAGGTTTTTGTTGTTCCTGGATCAGCGTTTCAACTTCAACCAATCAACCAATTAAACTCTGTTTCTGATATCATAAAGCAGGAATTCCATGAAAAGGAACACAAAACCTCCCATCAGATGAAATAAAAGATCCTTCCTTTATCATTCTTGAAAAGCTCATGTGAAAATCCTCCAAGGTTGCAAAGAAAAAAATCTAAACTAATTTATTTTCATAAGGTAAGCAGTTTTTATAAACCATTAAAGGAAATACAATTATGTGCCTTTGTGGATATGGCATCGGCTTTATGATGTCACATAAACTTTGTACTGCCAGAAAGTAAATTCCTAAAAAAATGCTATTTCTCATTAGAGTTAACCTTGGATGTTTTAAATTCAAAAGCTCAATCCAAAGTTGGCAAACTACCTTGACAAGCTTTAAGGATTTTGTGTAGTGTCACCTGTCTCTATTTTAGGGTCTTTAAAAGCAGATTTTATATTTAATGCTGCTAAATTATTTCAAAAGGAAGGTGACTTCCTCATCTTGCGCCACCACCATCTACTCAAAGCACCGTGATGTTCCAACAGTGATGGATTAAAAGCCAGAAGTCTGCATGATCATCATCATCAAGTCCTTCCGTGAGAACCCTAAATAAAAAGAGGACTATTTCATTTATGTTAGGTAGAATGCCCAGAGGGGACTGGGCGGTCTCGTGACCTTTGAACCCCTGCAGATTTTATTTTTTTTCTCCAGCCGTCTGGAGTTTTTTTTTGTTTTTTCTGTCCTCCCTAGCCATTGGACCTTACTCTTTTTCTATGTTAACTAAAGTTGTCTTATTTTAATTTCTTATTTTGTCTTTTATTTTTCTTCATTATGTAAAGCACGTTGAGCTACTTTTTTGTATGAAAATGTGCTATATAAATAAATGTTGTTGTGACTTGGAAAGAACCCCTTAAATCAATTGTTTGGTTTTAATGTGGACAATTGATTTGATTCATTTTTTATATATTTTTTTTTTATTTATTTCACATTAAACAATTTCTCGTATTACGAATTTGTTAGTTTTCGCATACCCCTGGGGTCAGGGTGCAGGGTCAGCCATTGTACAGCATCCCTGGAGCAACTAGAGGTTAAGGGCCTTGCTCAAGGGCCCAGCAGAGTAGGATCTCTTTTGGCAGTGACGGGGATTTGAACCGGCAACCTTCGGGATACCAGTGCAGATCCTTAGCCTCAGAGCTACCACTCCGCCCCACTATGGATCACTAGGTCAGAAATCTACACCAAATGCTCATAAAGTAAATGCTCAATGCACAATAAAGACCATTATGTGTCAAACATAAGGTGCATACAGTTGCTGAATTTTTTTTTTCTTTTAATTTTTCTTTTTTCTTTTATTTTTAATCTGATTTGATATGAAGTCATTTGTTGTATTAGTTTGACTTGATTCTGTGCAATGTTATTTTCTTCAAATAATCTACTCCAGTGTTTTTCAACCTTTTCGCTTGAGTGGAACCCTGAGCGAAATGGTTACCTAAATCACGGAACCCTGTGCAGTTATCCACCAGTATGTCCTATACCATTAGGACTTTTTCAGCGGAACCCTAGCACTCACGGAATCCTTGGGTTCCCAGGAACTCCGGTTGAAAAACACTGAACTACTCTATATATATAAAATCCTAAGCCTAAAAGTGCAACGATTTTGTGCAACGATTTTATATAATATTTTTATGTCACGTTTTTTGTCACACTTTAAATCGGGCTTATTTTAAAACCTACCTATATATATGTCTGGTATCATTGTTTTCAGATTTTATCAAACTTGAATGTGATGTTGTCAGATTTTCAGATTCTTATTCCGTTTTTAAATTATAAACTAAACATATCAAGAACTCACGTCCCACGAAACGAGACTTTGTGCCAAGAGATTTAAACACAGCCAGGGCCAGAAATAAAAGACAAAGAGTAGGACAGCTGCTGTACAGGGTTTTGAATGTTAGTAGTGCTGCGCGAAATGCAGATCATGTGACACGCTGCAGCAGCAGCAAGCCAGTGGCTGATCGAGCAAAGAGGAGGTAAAAAAAAAAAATCTGTATTTGTTTCCCGTTGTATCACCATTTAAGAGGGGGTTTCGGAGGAGCGACCGCATCTCCTTAGCGTGTGTTCAGCCTCCCTCTTTACAACACGAGTGGCAGAGATGTGAAGTGGCTGCTGTGTAGCACAGGCCTAGATGTGGGTTGGCAAGCAAAGTGAGCAGTGGGCAAACCCCCTTGTTAATTAATAAATAAATAAACAAAGTTAGTTTGTTCACTTGCCTTCACAAGAAAGCTAAAGAGACCTTACCTTTGACATGCCCTTCTTCCTGGAGTGTTACATGATAATAATAATATATATAATAATAATACATTTTATTTATACATCACCTTTCCTATAGTCAATGTTAGCTTTTTCATGAAAAGCTAGCAGCAGATCCTCATCTTTTTCACCCATGATCACACAAACTGCTGATTGCTATGATTTTTGTATGTTTCCTGAGATGTTTTTTTTTGACTACAGTATATTAGCATTTTGTTTTTTAACCCAAGGATTCAGAATTTGAGTTGTATCTGAAATATTTCGTTAAAATGATGACTATTATGCAATGTAAACTGGTAAAAAGTGCCCAGTTTGGACTTTGTCTAGTCAGATACATATTGATCATTTTGTATAACTTACTAAGTGGTTCTTCAACAGCTATAGTACTGTATATCTAACCTTTGTTTTTCAAACCTGGTGTACTCAGGGAGTGAGGAGCACAAGCCTACCCCACCAACTAAGTATACAAAATCCACATGACGTACAGACGCTTGTGATAGTTGAGAGTTATCCATTAACACAACAACATTTATCTGAATTGTGGGCCAGCAGCAATAGCATAAAGAGTTAATAACAAGTAATATATATTTATGAACATGCACTCTGTTTTTATCTGATTTCAGAGTTCTTATCAGAGCAGTAGATTTAAGTTCCACTTCACATTCACTTCTTCTGAAACCATCCTGTTTGAGAAAGCTTGATCTGATTTGATATTTAGTTGAGGTAGCCATACCAACATATGTGTGAACCTTACACTGTAGTGTCATTTTTATCAAACTCATATTCATCTTACTAATTATACAATTTTTTCACAACACACAAAATTAATAGAAGCAAAAAGAAACACATGATAAAGTAAACTGTGCTAACAGTGTTGTTATGCACTGTACATAACTTGCTTTATGAAGCCCCTGGTGGTGTTGCCATCTGTGAATAGTACTTTATAAAAACAAACTCAATAAAGTCAATTCAGGACCATGGGGAGATGAAGCCTACATTAGAAGCATCAAATTGAAAGAAGGAACCAAGCTAAAATGAGGCACCAGGACATTGCAGTCACACTCATGCATATTGTGGCAATTGTTAGTTGCCAATTAACTTAGCGCTTACTGTAAAGGACAGTGAGCATGGGCTGGTGTCCCTACCAGGATGGCTGAAGATTCCTTACCTGGCAAGTAAACCAATCTAGTGCATAGGCAAAGAGGACAGGCAGGGACCAGGATTTTGACCAAAGTTGCCCACACAGACTTGGATACACTGGCGTCCCAGTGGGGCTTGACCAAAGATCCTAACCTGACCAAAAAAGCCAGTACACTGGAGGGACAGGGGGAGGTAACTTGTTTGGATTGTTTGCTCCCCCAATAAGTTAGGTGGCAGCATCCCCGGGCTACCGTACCAATACAGACACCCACAGGGCATGCTGGGAATTGTAGTTTGATAAGACAGCCTCGTTGGGGTCCATGGATGCTGCAATGATTTGTGATCCCCGTTTGGTGGGGCATCCACCTGACCCAGGAGTTCTTCCTACAAGCAATGTCCTGAGAGCAGAAGTACTCCCGGGTCTTATGTAAAAGGAGTCACTCTGCCTCACTTAGGTAAGTTGGAGTCAGGTGGAAGAGGACAAAGCTCTCTTGGAAGGAATGAATGAGAAAAACAGAGAAGAGAAATTATTGTGCTTAAAATAAATTCTTATTTGAACCCAGGACTTTTGTCTGCAAGGTTGTGTCTGAGTTTTGGGCTGCTAAGCCCCCTAAAGGTCACAATTCATTATAGGGATGTGGAAGTTAAAAACAGAGCATGCAAAACCCAGGCTGACATGATGGGAACATGTAAAACCAGTTTTCTGATGCTGTGAAGAAGCAGCACTACCATTGCACCACTAAAATAAAGGCTGATTACTTATATAGCACATTAAACAACGTACACCAACTACTTAACAGATGTTGACTGCTAAATGGGTGCTATAGTGGTGCACTGGAGAGCAACAGTCTTTGTCTCTTAGGGTACTTGAACCCTAAGCTGTTCTGCAGTTTGCATGTTCTCTTTTTATTACAAGAGTTTCCTGTGCCACAGTACAAGGACTGGATGCAGGTACAAGATTTGTTCAAATAAAAAAATTTAGGCGCAATAGAAATATCATACATTTTCTGTATATCTCCTGCACTTGTTCCACATTCTGGAAATTTCTTAATTATCCATCCATCCATCATCCAACCTGCTATATCCTAACTACAGGGTCACAGGAGTCTGCTGGAGCCAATCCCAGCCAACACAGGGCGCAAGGCAGGAAACAAACCCCGGGCAGGGTGCCAGCTTACCACAGGGCGCACACACCCACACACCAAGCACAATTTAGGATCGCCAATGCACCTAACCTGCATGTCTTTGGACTGTGGGAGGAAACCCACGCAGACATGGGGAGAACATGCAAACTCCATGCAGGGAGGACCCGGGAAGTGAACCCGGGTCTCCTAACTGCAAGGCAGCAGTGCCACCCACTGCGCCACCATGCCGCCCATTTCTTAATTATAGAGTTAGAACATGTTTTTTGGCTACTGCTCTATCCAGCTTTGTACAGCAAGAAGCACTTCATTACTGTCTTGGAATGTCTTGCCCCACAGAAACTCCATTATCGCAGCATTGAAAAAGTTGAGTTGTGCTTGATCATCAGAAGTCATGGGGCTCACCTTGCACTCACTTTATTGAATTTCAGCTCTTTCTGAATAAAGTCCTTAACACCTCTTCTCTAATCACGGTCTGTTCTGATGAGGCCCAAGCATTCTGCCACTTTGCCAGCATTTTTTGGTCTCTCCCTTTCTCTAAAGCTGATCAGTTGTGCAGGAGCTCCATCCTATGTCGTTGTCTGTTGCTGTCTTCATTCGACCCCATGAGTTATAGGTATGAGACTGAAAGGGGCAGAGTCAGTTACCCTCACTGGGCATCTCCTCTGTGCTGTGGAAGGAATAGGAAAGAACATGATTAGCGGCAGGTATCACATACCTTAGTGGAAACCTGAGGGATATCCACTGACATGCATGTGTGACAAGGACAACATAACTAATGCTGACTACAAAAATACAAAATAAGATGCTGCAGATGTTCTATCAGACGGTTGTGGCGAGCGCCCTCTTCTACGCGGTGGTGTGCTGGGGAGGCAGCATAAAGAAGAGGGATGCCTCATGTCTGGACAAAATGGTGTGGGAGGTAGGCTCTATTGTAGGCACAGAGCTATCTATCTATATTATACACATACTTTTCATATCTATCTATCTATCTATCTATCTATCTATCTATCTATCTATCTAT
>JANRMT010062800.1:7684272-7717935 GCA_026402145.1 Polypterus bichir lapradei
TATCTATCTATCTATCTATCTATCTATCTATCTATCTATCTATCTATCTATCTTCAAGTTTGACCTTATCATGTTCATGCAAACTGTTTTCTGCCAAAACTAATGCTAAACTCTCATAAAGATCCAAATGTTTCCTCATATATTGGCAGCTTTAAGTAACCATGTGCAGGAATCTTTACAATTCGATTGTGCTCAGTGAAGGACATCCATCCAGCCTTCATCCTTCTTTTAACTTCATTCACTGGAGAAAGTGGGAAGCATGGAAGAAAGGGCACTAAAAGCTTCAAACCTAAAAAAAACTCACCTACTAAGGATGCTGAAATGTAGCACTTGTATAATTCAGTATTTAGAAAGGAAGAGAAGACACAGTAAATGAATAAAATTGGTTTTCTAATTTTCTTCTACAGGTCATGGTGGCAAATTCTCAAAGAATCCTTTATAGTTTTTTTTCACACAAACAATTTATTTGTAAGCTAATCTGTTTTCCCAATAAGAAGGCACTTAGAATTAATTAAAGAAGTATGGTGCAAAAGACGGCAACATAATATGCTAAAGAATAACTGGAGCAAGATTAATGCTATCATTAAAAACCTCACTGGTGGGAGGATTGTGCCAGTAGAATGGCTAGTTTTAAATTCTTTATCTAAAGAGCAATTTGTACCTTTGAGAACCTAATGGAAAGACACACATCAGCTTAGCTGAACTTCAAGAAGTATGCAGAACACATTATAAAGATGATAATGACCAAAATCATTATTCAGCATTAACCACTGATTATAAGGTTTAGCAAATGTGTGTTTCTCTAAAAACAGTTTTGTTAGCTCTGAAATCAGCAGACTTAGGAGAAAAAAGAGTGAACTTTAGTCACGACCTAAGAAACATTTTCTGTGCAGTAATGCGACGGTTCTCAACCTGTGGGGCGCGCCCCCCTAGGGCGCAATGTAACAAAAAAGGGGGTGCGAAGATGTGAAAAAAGAAAACAAGAATTGAAAATATGAAAAATGCATCCATTGAAACCAAAACAAATTAACTTAAACTACATTCTGATACTAGAAAAATAAAAATAGAGTTAGATAAATGTCGATAAAAGTTAAGTAGGTATAATAAAACTTGTAGCGGTGTATCGGCAGCAAAAAATATAGGAATACATTTTATTAGGGTTTCAAAAAAATGTTAGGGGGGTGCGATTAAAACTGTTATGGAAACTCGGGTCGCAAATATTTAAAGGTTGAGAAACGCTGCAGTAATGTCATTTTAAGACAATTCATTGCATTTAGAATTGACCCATAGACTGAAGAGAACGCCTTAAATTGAATCTCTTTTATAAAGTGAATGAATGCTCATTTACATATTCATCCATTCACTCTTTTCATATGTTATGAGTTTCTGAATAAAAAAAGAATCTCAGTTGTTAATGGAGTGACCAAGCTGATAAAACATACTGTATAGTGACAATATTGCATAGTGCATAGGAAAGAATTGTGACTAGACCAGGGAATGGCATACTGTATCTGTTTGTTTCTCATAGCCAGGTAATGCCTCACCATGAAGAGAACAGCTGACCTGGCTGTGACTTTGCTTACAGTTATAACCGAGTTCTCCATTGTCACACATGTATGCATGGGAGGCAGCTGAAGGGCTCACAAAGGGATAATTCCGTGCCAGACCAGGGGTTGCAGAGTGCACTAATCCTTCCTCTTTTTTCATTGGCAGACCAACCGCAGGAAATTTCGCCTGGACTCGAGGGCGTCACTTCTGGTTCTGGGCCCGATGACGACACTTCCTTTTCAGTTCCATTGGTGTCACTTCTGGTTCCAAACATGATGACATCACTTCCGGTTCCTGCCCCAAAGACATTACTTCCCTTGCCCGGCTTTAAAACCGGCATGTTTGCCTATTGTTGTTCTATTTTTGGAGTGAAGTCTGTTGAGACATGTCATTTGGAACCAATCTTTCATCATGGCAGCTTGATTCAAGTATACGGGCTGCTGCCCCCAAACCTCTTTCTGTGTCTGTTCAATCATTTAACATCATACATAATCAGTCATCTGTGCACCAGAACAAGAACTACAACAAACTGATGGATGCTATGTAATACCCACTTGCTGCAGTGTTATCAAGAACCAACACCACAAACATCTATCCTGGCTTCTGCAGTTAACTTACATCATACTGATCTGAAAAATAATGCAGTTGTTCCAGTAGCCACAAAATCCACAATCATCTGCCAGAATGATTAAATCACCAGGACCAGATAATATTTACCCTCAAGTTCTTAAGAAGGCTTATGAGTACAGATATAAACCCTTGACACATATTTTTAGGAAGTCACTGTGCACTGGAGGGATTGCAAAGGGCTGGAAAATAGCAAATATCATCCCATTATGTGTTATAATATGAAGTTTAATGTCACTGTCTCTATGCACACTGTTATGGATTAATTCATACAGGCAGACCAAGTATGGTACACAGGGACTAGGCTGCATTTAGAAACCATTAGCCTAGCAGTTTGGAAAATGGGACAAACTGCACTGTGATCATTGTGCTATTCTTGTTGGAGGTGGGGTTTGTGTTTACTGTCCTTGTTGGGAGACCAGAGAGGGGCATTGTGCTATTCCTGAGATGAAACTGAATCCTTACTTTCCTTGTTTGGAGACCAGAGAGGGCCCTGCATGTGGAGAAGACAGCATAAATACATGGAACAAGCAGTCAAACCCTTTGAAGCTGTCGGGTGGAAGATTATGTCATCCGTCCCGAAAACCCTTTCAGCGTGGTGATGAAAGATGGCAGACTGCATAGATCAAGACTCCCACACCTTGATAGAGTCTGTCATAAGCTTCCCGTCTGCAACCGCGTAAAATCGTCAGTAAAGTAAGCTAAAGTATATCTTTGTCTCTCAGGTGATGTCTGTACCGCCATAATCACAATGGGAGGGATATCACCTTTTCTGTCATATTCCTATATTTTTCGGTTACTTAGCATGCCGCAATGTCAAAAGAACACATTTCTGGAGAGCTAATGCCTCCTAAGGAAACATTATATAAAAAAGGTGACAGGGTAGATTAAAGCAACTATAGGCCAGTAAGCTTAACATGCATCACAGGAAAATTAATGGAAGAAATTATTAAGGATAAGATTGAGCAACACCTGACAAGGACAGGAGTTATTCTGAACAGTCAGCATGGGTTCAGAAGAGGGAGGTCGTGTTTTACTAACATGTTGGAATTCTATGAGGAGGCAACAAAAGCATAGGATCAAAGTGGAGCTTGTGATATTATTTATCTGGGCTTTCAGAAAGCATTTGATAAGGTGCCACATGAGAGGTTGGGCATCAAGTTAAAAGAAGTGGGAGTTCAGGGTGATGTTTTTAGATGGGTGCAGAATTGGCTCAGACACAGGAAGCAGAGGGTGATGGTGCGAGGAACCTCATCAGAACTGGCCGATGTTAAGAGTGGTGTCCACAGGGGTCAGTGCTAGGGCCGCTGCTATTTTTAATATATATAAATGATTTAGATAGGAATATAAGTAACAAGCTGGTTAAGTTTGCAGATGATACCAAGATAGGTGGATTAGCAGATAATTTGGAATCCGTTATATCATCACAGAAGGACTTGGATAGCATACAGGCTTGGGCAGATTTGTGGCAGATGAAATTTAATGTCAGTAAATGTAAAGTATTACACATAGGATGTAAAAATATTAGGTTTGAATACACAGTGGGCGGTCAAAAAATCGAGAATACACCTTATGAGAAGGATTTAGGAGTCATAGTGGACTCTAAGCTATCAACTTCCCAACAGTGTTCAGAAGCCATTAAGACGGCTAACAGAATGTTAGGTTATATAGCGCCTTGATGTGTGGAGTACAAGTCACATGAGGTTCTGTTCAAGCTTTATAATGCACTGATGAGGCCTCATCTGGAGTACTGTGTGCAGTTTTGGTCTCCAGGCTACAAAAAGGACATGGCAGCACTAGAAAAGGTCCAGAGAAGACCAACTAGGCTGATTCCAGGGCTACAGGGGTTGAATTATGAGGAAAAATTAAAAGAGCTGAGCCTTTACAGTTTAAGCAAAAGAAGATTAAGAGGAGACATGATTGAAGTGTTTAAAATTATGAAGGAAATTAGTACAATGGATCAAGACTTTCATTTTAAAACGAGTTCATTAAGAACACGGGGACACAGTTGGAAGCTTGTTAAGGGTAAATTTCACACAAACATTAGGAAGTTTTTCTTTACACAAAGAACGATAGACACTTGGAATAAGCGACCAAGTAGTGTGGTAGACAGTAAGACGTTAGGGACTTTCAAAACTCGACTTGATGTTTTTTTGGAAGAAATAAATGAATAGGACTGGCAAGCTTTGTTGGGCTGAATGGCCTGTCCTCGTCTAGAGTGTTCTAATGTTCTAATGACTACTGGACTGTAGCAGTCACGACGATCATCATGAAGCAGTTCTTCAAACTGTTTATCTCAGCACATCTTAAGTCCAAACTGAGCCTGATGTTTTGATAAGTTTTATTTTTGACTTGCTCTAATGCTAAAATATTGTGGGTTGTTGCTTTTTAGATGTCTGGTTATGACTTTGCTTTGACTTTTAACTAAGGATTCTAGGTATGGTTTTGAGTCTGGTAAAAGACTCTGTCTATTAATTAGGGTTAGGGTGACCTCTGCCCAAAAAAATAACAATCCTATCTCCCACTGCTAATCAGACTACACAAAGTTGAAAAAATATAGTATTTTTGATGTACAACTAATTTTTGTTTTGCTATTATAACTAGCAAAAGCTATTTGAAAAGTCACTGGGAGAATCCGAAAAGAGTTGAACAACCAGGAATACGATGGCACCATTACCAAACCTAATTCACCTGACAAAAATTAAACTCAAAGGTAATAACACAAGTCAAGAACAGAGAACATTTTTATAAAAATAGAGATCTTTTCAAACAAAAGAACAAGTGACAGACAGTGTTTTGGAATCCAATGACAAGGAAGTGATCCTTTTGAATGACTTTTAAACCCATTGAGGACCTCTGAGGGAACACCCCTGGAAACGCAGGAGCTACCCTAACGACAAGTGAGCAAATTGATAATGATTTGATTATTAAACAAAACAGTGGTGATAACAGGTCAAATAAAATAACAAAAAAGAACATAAGCTTCCGAGAGAAAAGCTAATGAAACATACAGAATCTGCATCCAAAAAAAAAAAATCAAAATAAGTAGCAGATCTTTCAAAATAGCAATTTTCATTGTGGAATACAGAGTTTGAAAAGTAAATTCTTTGACATCACTTGTGAGTGATTTCTGACACAGCTGATAATTACCGTTGCTCATACAGTCGTCCCTGAGTCTTCAGGTTCCAAAACCATCGGCAAAAACAATGAAGTCGGCACGTACTGCTCACTATCCCCCTGAACATAAGCTGCTCTGTAAAACTAAACCAATGTTCCACATATAATATGCATTGTATTGCAGTGGTTAGCTCTTTACTCTTACTCTTTACCCCTATAGGCATAATTAATAAACATCTTACTTAATAAAAACTAAAATATTATAAAATAATGAATGTATGCCTTAGGCATGACTAATTACAGTCTTAGTTAATAAAATATTATAGACATACATTGTAAAAGTCAAGTGGTTCTGGAATTATACAACTATGCCTTCGACTGCTGGGCATATTTTAAAATAGCTTTTGTGCCTGACGTATTCAGAGGAGCGGTTGATGATCATATCAGGCTTCATGGCGTGGCTAGAGGTTGCTGTCTGAACCTTGTCACACTGGGTAGCTATGCCCTTGGAGGCACACTTCATTCATGGCATACTACCACCTGAGCTGCTCTGCAACTACCATTGACCAAAATAAAAATGGCAGTTTGCACCAGCTAGATGCAAAACATTGACATTCTCTCCAATATTTTTATAATTAAAATCAAGTGTTGCTGAAGTAACATTTTTCTGGACCTGAGGGCCATAAGATTAACCCATTAGTTAAAACTGATTTTATACTGTAGTGTTATGTACTGTATATTGAATACATAAAGTTTCAATGCAGAACCTCTTTAATACTGACAAACAGGATAAAATAAGAACAGCAGAAAGATGTGACAACATGAATGCTTAATATAACAAATCAAAAAATAAGTATATCATTTCCACGCATTATTAAGCCTTAGACAATAACTTAAATGTGTGCCATGCATACTTCATTACACGCATCTCTAATGCACCTCTATTGGGCATAATAATTAAAAGACCACAAAAGGAAATGAAGTGTTTGAGGCCTAAAAATAAGAGCTCAAAATACTTATTTAACACATTATAAATTACTAGCCACAGTAATTCTCAAAGACAGGTAAGAGAATAATAAAAACAGGTTTGCTATCTCTCATTCTATGTGTACTTTCAGCACCTTTCCTCTGTGTTTGTATGTGTGAACATCTCTTAAAAGGTGCTTCCCATAAAGCCTGCTTCGCAAACTCTGTCGGTATTTTCGAGGAACCTTTCTCACCTCCTGTCTAGTTTTATACTTGCCGTTTTTGAAGGTGTTGGAAGTTAGGGTCCCCAATTACTAGCTACTGCTCAATCAGTCAATGAAACAGGCAGGAGGAAGCTCAATCAGGAGTTCTTTTATTCTGAGTCTTGCAAGAGGTAACACACTTACAGAAACATGGACACCAGGGTGGCTGTGAGTAAATGCTACAAAGAAGGAACTGGTGCTGTGCTCTTTTATACACTTTATCAGTCAGATTACAGTTCAAAGAATTTCATTACATAAGCAAACGACCTTTAACATTACTGGTCAGATTCAGTTGCTAACAGAATATGGCAGAACAGTAATACCATAAATGGTCACAACTGACCGGGGGCCTCGTGTATAAACGGTGCGTATGCACAAAAATGTTACGAAAGAATGTTTCCACGTTCAAACTACAATGTATAAAACCTAAACTTGGCGTAAAGCCACGCACATTTCCACGGTAGTTCATTCCCTGTCGTATGCAAGTTCGATTTTGCAGACTGGCGGCACCCAGGGTCAAAGCAATGCTACTGTTCCTGTGTGGTTACCCTTTCTTTTTTAGATCCACATCCCTGACGCGGCTTTATAAATACACTGAAATTAACCGCATATTGTTTATTAGTTTAATGCATCTAATTGTAATTAACCCGTAACAATATAATGGTCCACAGAATGGTCAAACTATTCCAAATACCATAGCTGCTTTAGCGTTGTTACTCTCACTGCACCTTCTTCTTCTTCTTTCAGCCACTCCCTTTAGGGATTGCCACATCGGATCATCTTTTTCCATATTACTGTCACTGCACCACTCAGAGTATTTATATCACTGTATCTGAGAGTGAATCACAGCTCTACAGCAGCTGATCGGAAAGAGAATTATCGGTATACAGCATCTAGCACACGCTGCCTCAGCCATGCTGTCTGTTGAACTGCTCTCACACGGCAAACGCTTCAAAGCCTTTCCTCGCGATTCAGAAACCGTTTCATCCCAGAAAACTCTAAACACACTCAATTAGTCCATCAAGTGCTCCTTGTAGAACCGTTTGTACTTATAAGTACAATCACCTCAGTGTAAACTTGCACTACAGTTATAATATTGCACAACTTGAGCCACTTTATAAAGATGAAATGCAGCAAAATATGTTGATTATATTATACAAATAAAACTTTAACTTCATTTAAAAAATCTATATTGTTAATAATTAAACATGCCAGGACACGGTGCCGCAGTGCTAGCAAGCTGCTGGCTCTCCATTCACGGATTGTTCCTGCCTCATACTGTATTCTTGCTTGTGCTGGCACGACACTGGAAGGATATATGGATAGAATAATTAAACATGTACTATGAAGATATTTCAATTTCCTTAAAAGTTTTGAAGAATCGGCGTTCTAAGCTTACACTGTATTCTTGCTTGTGCTGGCATGACACTGGAAGGATAGATGGATAGAATAATTAAATATGTTCTATGAAGATATTTCAATTTTCTTTTTGAAGAATTGGTGTTCTAAGCTTACGGCGTAACGGCTTAATGTCTATTACAGAGCTGATTGTGTGGTGATTGGTTATTTGGAGAAAGAAAAGTAAGGATAGGAATTGGCGGTTAGTACGTTTGAAAGAGACAGTACTGCTGCAATAAATTATTTCATTGAAGGTCATGCACAGTGTAGCAAGCATCTTGCATAAGACATAAACAATCACTGCGCCACCGTGTTCCCATGTTTAATAACATGCTTTAACTCCTATCATCATGAAAATGATATCAAGTATACATCTCAGTATTTTAATTATTCAGAGAGCTGTGATATCACGAATGTAATGGATTCTGTTTCCTGTCGGAGGAAGTGAAAGCCCGGAAGCACATAGTGAATCACACATATAGAGCACATAGAAGATCAAATAAAAAACAAAGCATTTAACGTGCTACTTTAGTTACGATGGGATTGAGAAACTAGTAAATTAAACGATTTTAAGATGAAGTTTATGATGTTCTACTTTAATGACAAAATAAACTACGTGATTAAAGTGGAAATTTAGAGATTAAAGTTGACATTTTGTGCTTTTTTCCCCACTGTGTGCCTTTTTGTTTTCTCTGTACCCTAAAAAGCTTTCATATGACACTCAGATGGTGTCGCCTTTTCACGGCGACTTTGATATGTGACATCTTTTTTATTTCGGACACTGTGTGACTTTGTGAACTTGAGCTTTCGAGTTTCTCCGACACTCTATGTCACTCGATCAACTTCCTTTTGTTGTTTATACCACTGTTTAAACCAACAAATAGTACGTTTTTCTTTGCCTCCACTTGGTATTTGTTGAAATTCTTCTATTTTCCCTCATGCTTTTGCCATTGTCTTTTCACAGAAGGCTGTGCTTAAGGGCTATTTATATTGATTTGCATACTCAAAGCGGCGTAATTCTGGGAGGAGTTGGGACGGGACAGCAGGCGCGTGCACATGCGTTTCTTTTCATGCTGACCAGGATTTATGGAGCGGAAGAACGTGGAAGCTGGCATTCGCACAGATTTATGCATCTGGATTTTTTTGTGCATAAGCACATTTCTGCTTTTGTCCGCAGGCCATGTTATAGTGTGAATTCTACGCAAGGCATTATGCATGAGACCCCAGGTCCATTAGGTTTATAAGCAGTCCATCAGTTTCATTAACCCATGAGTTCATGACCTTTAAGTGTGTACAAGGTGTACTGCTGCATGCTACTTCTGCACAGGCAGCACAGTCCCGAGCTGTTTTGCATAGCTTAGCTTACCACAAGTTCCCTTTTTCAGCTTTGTAGAATCAATCAGCAGAAACATTTCTAATCACAACTGAAACAGCAAGCACGGTTTAACAAAGAGATTAATTTTATTTCTTTTATATCGTGAAGCTGTGCTTATTTCTGCCTCATAATTAAAGCTAGATAATATGCTCCCTTAATACAAAAATATTCGATAAACTTTGGTTACATAATATCGCTTTTCGTGGCCTTTTAACCTTTAAACATAAGCTCAAAAGAGTAAGAGATTCAGCACAAACCCAACAGAGAGCTGATTTCCCTTTTTAACAGCGCACCTATCATGTGCTAGATGCCCACAAAACCAGAGTCCAAATTCAATTCCCACAAAGACAATGCTCTCAGGATGCCACATACACCTTTAATCCTCCCCATGAATCTCACACTTACACTTCCTCTTTTGCCACATAACCAAAGCCAAACTGACCAATGAGATTGCTCAGAGGTGCTGGACACAGACCTTAGTGTTTTATTATATAGTAGATTACTTTGTGTATAGTAATGTCAGATGCCAATATCATATTTACTAATGTATATAATAATAGTAAACTAAAGTTGGTGTAAATTTCTGGCCCTAATCTTGGCATGCTTTTCTTTTAACCTATTAAGTCAAAAATAGAAGCATTGAGAGGCAGAGATTATTCCAGCACTTTGTGTCACTTTATCGCTGGACATATTTATATTCACTTGCTCTTTACTAGGACACATTAGGGACACCAAATAACAACAACAACAACATTTATTTATATAGCACATTTTCATACAAAAGTAGCTCAAAGTGCTTTACATAATGAAAAAAAAAGAAAAACAAAAGAAAAAATAAGAAATTAAAATAAGACACCATTTGTTAACATAGAAAAGGAGTAAGGTCCGTTGGCCAGGGTGGACAGAAAAAACAAAAAAAAAAACTCCCCACGGCTGGAGAAAAAAAAAAAAATCTGCAGGGGTTCCAGGCCACGGGACCACCCAGTCCCCTCTGGGCATTCTACCTAACATAAATTAAATAGTCCTCTTTCTAGTTAGGGTTCTCACTGAGTCATTTGATGTTAATGGTCATACAGACTTCTGGCTTTTAATCCATCCATCATTGTTGGAACATCACGGTGCTTTCAGTAGATGGTGGTGGCTTGCGCCACCACCAAAAGGATACCGGAAAAGGAAACAGAAGAGAGAATAGGGGTTAGTACAGTTTTAAGAGCCACCATGAATAGTTATTATAATGAATTGGATATACAGAGTATCAGGATTTTAATTACAGAGAAGTTATGAGAAGGCCATGTTAAATTAATGTGTTTTCAGCAGTTTTTTAAAGTGCTCCACTGTATTAGCCTGGCAAATTCCTATTGGCAGGCTATTCCAGATTTTAGGTGCATAACAGCAGAAGGCCGCCCGCCTCACCACTTCTTTTAAGTTTTGTTCTTGGAATTCTAAGGAGACACTCATTTGAGGATCTGAGGTTACGATTTGGAATATAAGGTGTCAGACATTCCGATAAATAAGATGGGGTGAGATTATTTAAGGCTTTATAAACCATAAGCAGAATTTTAAAGTCAATCCTGAATGACACAGGTAACCAGTGTAGTGACATCAAAACTGGAGAGATGTGCTGAGATTTTGTTTTTCTAGTTAGGATTCTAGCAGCTGCATTCTGCACTAGTTGCAAACGATTGATGTCTTTTTTGGGTAGTCCTGAGAGGAGTGCGTTACAGTAATCTAGTCGACTGAAAACAAATGCATGAACTAATTTCTCAGCATCTTTCAATGCTATAAGAGCTCTAACTTTTGCTATGTTTCTTAAGTGAAAAAATGCTGTCCTAGTGATCTGCTTAATATGCGATTTAAAATTCAGATTACAGTCAACAGTTACCCCTAAGCTTTTTACCTCTGTCTTGACTTTTAATCCTAATGTATCCAGTTTATTTCTAATAGCCTTATTGTATCCATTATTGCCAATCACTAAGATTTCAGTTTTCTCTTTATTTAACTTGAGAAAGTTACTATTCATCCATTCTGAGATACAAGTCAGACATTGTGTTAGTGAATCAAGAGAATCGGGGTCATCAGGTGCTACTGATAAATACAGCTGTGTGTCATCAGCATAGCTGTGGTAGCTCACATTGTGCCCTGAGATAATCTGACCTAACGGAAGCATGTAGATTGAGAAGAGCAGCGGACCCAGGATAGAGCCTTGTGGAACACCATATCGGATATCATGTGTCTTTGAGTTGTAATTACCACAACTAACAAAGAATTTTGTTAGACTGACATAGAAATAGACTGACATGTATGTTATTAAGATGTAGGAAATGAAGTTTATTTATGTTTATGTCACAGGTCAGTCCTCCTCCATGCGAATCTGGACTTGAAGCACAGGGCAAGTCCATCAGTCAGATACAATAGATGAGCTCTGGATGCCTCAAATCATTTTCTCTCTTCTTCTCAGGTGAGGACCAAATGTTAACAAAGGCTAACTATGCCAGCAAAGGTCAAAAAACAGGAGGTGAGAGGATTTGCTCTGAGAGGTCCCAACCAGACAATGTGGGACCACCTTCACAAGGCACATAATCTCAGAAACATGGTTAAAAGAGGTATATAGAAGAGGGATTGCTAGTTCACACCCAACCACAGCTGGAGAAGAAACTCCAGCCTAGGGAGGGTGCGTTATATGGTGCCAGTGGGCTTTAGTTAACAAAAAAAAATGAAAGGACATTTCTAGAATTCTTACATTTATGGCAGCTTAAGGCTACACTTTATCAGAATACTGGTTTCTGGTAAAATACTAATTTATGGGTAATTGAAATGGCTATGGAGAAAAATCTTTTTCTGTAGGCCTGAGCACACTTCAGAGGGCTCACTAGTATTTTACATTTACAAAATAGACGGAAAATATTGATTTAACACTGATGACAATCAAATTATATATAAAACTAGCAAAAATACCTGCACTTACCAGCAGAGAAGTAGTGTGTTAAAGAAGTTATGAAAAAGAAAAGGAAACGTTTAAAAAAAACATAACATGATTGTCAATGTAATTGTCATAGGCTTATTTTAGTACTGAAACTGAATTTGATGATCATAACAAAAAGGCAGGAGTCACCAGCAGGAAGACATGAAGCAAAGCCAACAATAACAGGTTTGAAGTGGTGGAGCAAAGAAGAAGGGAGCAGTGAGGATGACGAACAGCTGAGGAAAGTAAGGAAGTGAGCGAGGAGGCACATGAGCGTGGGATGTCGTTAATACATCATGTATATAGGCAGGGAGCCAACCACGTGGTAGGTGCGCGGACAACAGCCGTGTGGAAAAAGGAAAGAGGACCGGGTGCGGCCCTTGTGCGTCTCTGCCATGAAATAAATCATCTGTTAATGGAAATAAGGAATGAAACCACCAAAAGGAGAGCTCAGTTCCAAAAGTTCCTTACGGCATAATGGTGAGAACTGCCAAAAAGAAGACGTTATTTTCAAAAGGTCGTTACGGGGCACGGCACGAAATGAAACATACTTAATGTTTGTAAGTACAGTGTAAAGGATGAGCATGAGAAATTTGGACTTCCTACATACGTATATTGGAAGTCGCAGAAATAGTGAGGAGGGGTTTCCCCTAAAGAAATGAAACCACCAAAAGGAGAAGTCAGTTCCGAAAGTTCCTTACAGCATAATGGTGAGAACCGCCAAAAAGAAGACGTTGTTTTCAAAAGTTCATTACGGGGCACAGCACGAAATAAAACATACTTAATGTTTGTAAGTACAGTGTAAAGGATAAGCATGGGAAATTTAGGCTATTGGAAGTCGCAGAAATAGTGAGGAGGGGTTTCCCCTATCTATATATACAGTTTAGGGGGTACACCCGTGCACCCCCCCCCTCAGGTGTTGTAATAGGACATGAAACATAGCTAACTTTTGTAAGTACACTGCAAGGAATGAGCATGCGAAATTTCATCTTCCCACCTATATGGAAAGTGGGAGAATTAGTGACGAGTCAGTGAGGGCTTTGCCTTTTATATGTATAGATTTTGTGTTGTGTACCCTGTTAGATCTATGGATAATTGTGTAATGACATTAAACAGGCAAATGCTTTCCATTTGCAGATTACAGCATATGAAACTTTGGGATGACAGAATCATCTTACATTTATTTATTTATAAAAAGTGAAAGTTCTTTTAGAGAGAGAACATTTTGCATATAGTAATAGAGTCCCGGCAACTCTAAATTCACAGGGCTAAACCTTCTCTAATGAGAATGTAGGTGTTACTTTCGTTTTAGCTAATCAAATCAAGCCGAGTTAATGTATTTTTGAGTAACGCTGTTCAATGAGTGAAGGCTCAGAGTGCTGAAAGAAACCCACAGCTACAATACAATTTACATGACGTACAGGCTCACAAATACAGATTAAGTTAAATTCACATAATAAAAGCAAATCAATTTCAAATTAATTAACTTAAGCAAATCATGACATTAGAGTATGTAATATAATAATCAGGCACATATTCTCCTATCACATTCAGAATCATTACACTAATCTCCTAGCTAACTGAACTCCATCTTATTCAGACTTATCAGAACTTTGTGTTACTTAATCATCAACATTCACTTTAGAGACCTGTTGCTTTAAACTCTTCTACAATAGCTATATTCATTCCATCTGATAAAGTACAAGTAATGTGTATCAAACAACTGGACATTGTGACTATCTTACTGGGATTTACCCGTACACTGGAGGTGCTGAAGAGAGGCTTACACTGTATACAGTAACAGTGTCTATTCTCTCCCCAAGAACAGAAGACGTCATGCCTGATGTCATGTCCGCAATAAGAAAAGATGACGGCAGGAAGTCATTCTCTTTCAACCAATAGTAGCAGTGATGAACGAGACATTTATGTCTCCATTGCTTATCTTTTGCATTATCCTGCAATTAAACGTGGTTTTCCCAACAAGGATCCCAACTCTTTTCATGTCTTTTCTTCTTAGTTTTTGCACATTTCACAACAGTACTGTTTTTTTTACCTTTATTAGCAAATGTTTGGCATCAAGTGCAGACTTTTTAATATGCCAGCCGTGTTGCTTAAGTGTGAATCACCAATGCCGAAAGGTTCATGTTTTGGTTATAACATGAATTGATAATCACAAAACTCAAGAACCGCATCAGTGTTAGTGCGTAAGTGTTTCAAGCAAAATCCTTTTTGAGTGGCCTTGTGCAAGAGGTAGCCTTTCAAAAAGAAGTTTAGTATTTTTTTCCAAAAGATTTAATTTTTTTAGCAAATGTCATTTGTTTTTTTCTGGGATAGAGTGGTAATAAGACAAGACTTAATTACATAATGGAGTATTCTGACCACAAAACTTTTCTCGAAAAATGTTATTATCCTTGGGGCGGCACGGTGGCGCAGTGGGTAGCGCTGCTGCCTCGCAGTTAGGAGACCCGGGTTCACTTTCTAGGTCCTCCCTGCATGGAGTTTGCATGTTCTCCCTGTGTCTGCGTGGGTTTCCTCCCACAGTCTCCAAAGACATGCAGGTTAGGTGAATTGGTAATTCTAATTTGTCCCTAGTGTGTGCTTGGTGTGTGTGTGTGTGTGTGCCCTGCAGTGGGCTGGCACCCTGCCTGGGGTTTGTTTCCTGCCTTGCACCCTGTGTTAGCTGGGAATGGCTCCAGCAGACCCCTGTGACCCTGTAGTTGGGATCTAGCGGGTTGGATAATGGATGGATGGTTATTATCCTCACTGTTAACATTTACTGATATTGTTTTATACTTGTTTACACTTATAATCAAGCAGTTTATTTAAGAAAAGAAGTTATATGAGATCTGTGTTGTGTAATGAAAGAACTATTTATGTTAACAAATCATTAAGTGAACACATTCAGTAATGGAAAGAGTATTGTAGCTTTTCAGACATATTAATTGCTATTTAAACACACAGTGGATTCAGAACGTATTCAGAACCCTTCATCTTCTGCATGCTTTATTGTGTTGTAGATTTAATTTTAAACGGATATACAGTATTTGACATGTTTGCCTATAAATCTACACTTAATGCCCCATAATGACAAAGTGAAAACATGTTTTCAGAAAGGTTTGAAAATTAATTAACTATTCAAACACCAAACTTTCTCATTCATCGAAGTATTCGGATCCTTTTCTGTGGCATTCCGAATTGTGGTCAGGTGCATCCTGTTTGCTTTAATTCTTCTTGAGATGTGTCCATTGGAGTTCAAAATGAATGGACTGAGCATTGTTTAGAAAAGCACACACATGTTAAGGCAAAAACGAAGCCATTAAGTCCAAGGAACTCTCTGTAGACCCCTGCAATCAAATTGTGTTAACTTACCAATAAGGGCAAACGAATCAAACCATTTCTAAAGCTTTCGGTGTTACCAGGAGTTTATTGGCCTCAGTTATTGTGAAATGGAAGAAATTGTTGAACCACTAGGACTTTTTCTAGTGGCCTTCTGGCCAAACTGAGTAAACAGGCCAAAGGGCCTTGGTCAGAGAGGTGACAAAAAACCCAACAGTCACTCCAACAGAGCTTCAGATGTTTTCTACTGAGAAGACAGAACCTGTCTGAAGAACAACTATCTCAGCAGCACTCAGGTCTTTATGGTAGAGTGGCTAGCTCCCACTTAGAGTTTGCCAGACAGCAGTTAAAAGACTCAGAGAGCTTGAGAAAAAATGTTTTTTTTTTGTCTGATGAGACAAAAATTGAATTCTTTCAGTAGAACTCCCAGCATTTTGTCAGATGAAGACCAGACACTGCTCATCACCTGCCTAATATCATCCCTATGTTCAGTGGCGGTTTTAGGCATGGGCGAACGGGGCAGCCGCCCGGGGCGGCATTTTTTCATGACACGTGGGGGGCGGCACACGAACTTGGAGGAAAAAAAAAATCATCTGTGCCGCTAAGCGGTTTTCTATTATCTATGATACCTGCGCCGCCCCTGCTGCTGAAGGAGCCGCACAGAAGCTGAGCGAGCGGAGAGGAGAGGGGATGAGGGGCGGTGGGTGGTTGGGGGGGAGGAGGCGCAGAGTACAGTTCACCTCTCCCAAATGAAGCGGACAAGGAGATGGGCTAAACTATGTCAGTGACACCTGACTTTCTTACAAATAACGCACATTTCATTCAAAATATTTTAAACACAGACCAATAATTGGCACATTTTTATTTATTTATTTAATTGTGTGAAATGGCTAATAAAAATAGGTAATAAAAAACGATTATGATGTGGAGGTGAATTGGTTTAGTCTTGACTTCTGGTCGTGAGTGACAGCGTTGGGGGATGATGGGAAATCTGTTGATTGCCGATTACTTAGTAAACACAGCGATGGAGAGAAAAAGGCCAAAGCTGTCAGGTGCCCAATTTAGGAAAAAAAGAAAAGATGATGAGGAGAAACGGGCAAAAGATAAAGGTATGCAACAATATTCTCTCTGTATGATTAAGGTATTCATGTCATTGTGTTAATTAGTGGTATAACGTTAACTCTTACTTTGTTAGCCTTCTTGCTTATGATGCATGCTATGCTTACCTTACTAAAAAAAAAAAAACACAGTAAAAGCCTAATATACAAACCATCACAGAAATTCTAATGGTTTCTATTAAATACCATTGTGAACCATTAACTTTTTTCAAGTGAAACTATTACAAAATTCCTTATTGTAGTGTGTTTTGGGCACTTTTCCAATAGGATTGACCATCCCACCCACCAAAAGAATCCATCATATACCAGCAGACACCTTATACTTACCATTAAAACCAATAAAATTCCCATTATAACCATTAAATCCATTACATTTTTATTTTTGGGCAGGGTTCTATTGTTTTTTCAGCAGTGTATACAACACGAGATCTAATTAAATTTAACCACAAAATTATGCTTTGCAACAAAACTGTTGCAAGTACAGTTATTATTTATTTCCATTGTTTGTGTTGGCTACTGTAAATAGCCAGTGTAATTTACATATGTGTAGATAGTGTAAAAGACAAACATTTTCCATTTGCTATAACTCTGTTACGTGACAAAGCATATCATTTGAGGCAGTAAATTAACCAAGGAGCTAATTGTTCCTCCCTTAGATTAGATTATATTGTATACATGTTAGGGCATGTTTATTTAAATTTGACGACTGCAGAGGACAATCATATGACAACGGGGCAAACATGAAGGGCAAAAATAAGGGAGTTCAAGCCAGGCTCTTAGAAAAGAATCCCAGAGCTCTGTTTGTGCCATGTGGGGCGCATACATTAAATTTAGTTGTGTGTGATGCTGCTAAGGGATCTGTGGATGCTATGAGCTATTTTGGTGTACTGCAAAAGCTTTACACATTATTTTCAGCCTCCTCCCAAAGATGGTCCATTCTGAAGAACCATGTGAGCATCACCTTAAAGATGTGGGCAGAAACAAGGTGGGAGAGCAAGGTCAAGAGCGTTGAGCCCATGAGGTACCACGGAGCTGCCGTGAGAGAGGCTTTAATTGAGGTGAGAGACAACACCAAAGACCCTGCTATAAAGGCTGAGGCCCAGTCTTTGTCTGAGGAGGTGGGGTCGTACCGCTTCAGCATCTGCACGGTTGTTTGGTATGACATGCTATCTGCAATACAACATGTCAGCAAACTCATGCAGTCTCCAAATATGCATGTCGACCTAGCTGTGAATCTTTTGAAGAAGACTGAGCAAGGTCTCCAGAGCTACAGGGCAAGTGGCTTTGTGACTGCACAGATGGCGGCCAAAGACATTTGTGAAGAAATGAATGTGGAAGCTGTTTTGAAACAAAAAAGGCTGAGGTCCACAAAGCGCCACTTCTCATATGAATCACATGATGAGCCTTTCAGTGATGCCCTTAGGAAGTTGGAGATTGGATTCTTCAATGTTGTTCTTGATGCAGCCCTGTCAGCCATCGCGGAGAGATTTACCACATTGGAAAATGTGGAAAACAAATTTGGGGTTTTGACAAATTTCCCTAGTCTTGCAGATGAGGAGCTGGCAGAGCAGTGCAATGCACTAGGTACCACACTGCACTTCGAAGGGCATTCTGATTTGGACAGTAGAGAGCTTTTGCAGGAAATCAAGAACTTCCCTCACCTGCCATCAAAAACCATGAGCCTCCTTGAGCTTATCACTTTCATGCACGATAAGGATCTATCTGAGATCTACCCCAACTTTTGGACTGCTCTCAGGATTGCACTTACCCTGCCAGTGACTGTGGATCAAGCAGAGAGGAGCTTTTCCAAACTGAAGTTAATCAAGACATACCTGAGGTCAACCATGTCTCAGGAACGGCTCACTGGCCTTGCTGTCATAAGCATTAATCATTCAGTAGGGGAGCATATCTCATATGATGCCATTATTGATGACTTTGCATCTAGAAAGGCCAGAAATGTCAGATTTTAGTTTCAGTTTGTGTTTTCTGTTCTGCAGTGAAATAATTTAATTTTCTTTAGTGTGATTTATTCTATATTTTATTTGTATATTATTCTTAATAATTTAAAATATTTTTTCTTAAATAATATTGGTTTGTACAGAGTATAATTAAGTTATGAGCAGTTTATTTATTTATTTATTTTTTTTTTGCAAAAATTGGTCTGTTACGGAATGACGGAATTACTACAATAAAACGTGTGGTGTGTACAAAGTGTGTAGTTTTGTCATGTTATTTTTTTTTGGGGGGGGGGGGGGGGCCCCGGGAGGGAGTCTCGCCCGGGGAGCAATTTAATGTAGAACCGCCACTGCCTATGTTGGAGCATGGTGGTAGCACCATCATGCTATGGGGTTTTTCTCAGTGGCTGGGACTTGGAGACTGATCAGAATTGTAGAAAAGAGAAATGCAGACAAATACGGAAAGATCCTTGAAGAAGTTGTCCTCCAGATTACACACAACCTCATACTGAGGCAATGGTTCACCTTTCAGTATGACAATGTCGTAAAACATACAGCTAACACTAGGCTGGAGTGGCTTCAGGACAAGTCGCCTGCTGTCCTTGAGTGGCCCATCTGTACCCAAGACTTAAACCCCATCTGTGGAGAGACCTGAAGGTGGCAGTTTGCAGACGCTTCTAATAGAGCTTGGGAGGATCTGCCAGGAAGAATGAGATAAATTGCCCTTAAGGAGATGCACACGTATTGAAGGGACTTACCCAAGAAGACTCAAAGCTATAATTGCTGCCAAAGGGGCCACTACAAAGTACTGAAGTATTGGGGGGCTAGATAATGTATAAAAATGAGAGATTTCAGAATTAGATTTTTATTAAATTTGCAAACCTATCTGAAAACAGGTTTTCACTTTGTCCCTCTGGGATATTGAGTGTAGAGTGATGGGCAAAGTTATCAATTCAAAAGTAAATCTTTAAAAGCAACAAAGTGGCAGATAGTGAACAGAATACTTTCTAAATCCTCTGTGCAAGATGCAGAGCTAATTGGACATAAGGCAGGAAATAATGTAGATAGAGCACCCTTCCATCACAGGACTCACGCATGTACACAACCACACGGGTCAATTTAAAATGGCCAATTAACCTAACCCTACCTTCTTTAATGTATAGAAGGTAAACTGGAGCTACCAGTGAAATACCCTTGAAGACAAAGAACAGTAAAGATGAAAACTCCATATAGACAGTAAGGCAGCAACATTACGCACCATGCCATCCTCTGTTTACATTATTCATACTCTAATAGTGAATGCAAAGCAGGAAATAACCCTGGGTGCCAATCATTCTCAGGGCACATACACAAGTAACCACACTCACTCCAGCTTGGGTCAGTCAGTTTAGGGCAGCGTTTCTCAACCTCTAAGTATTTGCGACCCGAGTTTTCATAACAGTTTTAATCGTGCCCCCCAAACGTTTTTTTGAAAGTATCAGAATGTAGTTTAAGTTAATTTGTTTTGGTTTCAATAGCTGTATTTTTCATATTTTTCATTCTTGTTTTCTTTTTTTTACATCTTGGCGCTCCCCTAGGGGGCCCGCCCCACAGTTTGAGAACCGCTGGTTTAGAGTGTGAGGATTATGTGAGAAAAACTGGAATACCTGGGGGAATATTCAGACAGACATGTGCAGAACATACAAAATCCACACAGACAATGGAATTCAATGTCATCTACCAGGAGGTAGCAGCTAACCACTCTGCTACTGTTATTCTTTAATTAAAACAGTATGGTAATGTGTTTACAGCCAGAACCTTTCAAATCATCAATGCACAAACGAAACAGGATAACAATTTTAGTCTGCCAGAGTAAAGCAAACATAGTAGGTGTTGCTGATTAAATATGCATCTGTTGAAACTTTATACTTTAAGATGTGTCACACATGTCACACCTCTGTGGATCACTCTCTGGGCTCATCTGAGGTAGGTACTATCTCCCCAGGTCGAGAGGGGGCACATATGCTAATTTCCTCCTCTTTTGTTCCTTCCACATTACAAAGGAGATGCCCAGTAAGAGCAAATAACTCCGCCCCTTCTGGTCCTGCACCTATACAGCCTGCAGCAACCGGAAGAAGGCGTTCAATCTTTTTTTTTTTAATTTTATTGAAATCATTCCATACAAATCAATCAATTTGTACAAAAGTAGGATTGAGAACAAGTCGACCCCCACCCCTGAGAGAGAGAGCAAGGCCAACGGAGTAAAATTTAAGGCTTGTAAACATACCTAAATTGATAAGTTTGATAAGCCAATAGAGATGAATGGAGAAATAAAAGAAATACAGAAATAATTGCTTCCTCTGTGCTTTTAGAGCTTATTCCAAAATATTACTGATTAGATCCTGCCATGTTTTGAAAAAAATATGTACAGATCCTGTAATTGAGTTTTTGATTTTTTCCAATTTCAAATAGTATAATAGATCGGTTTCCCACTGACTTAAAAGAGGAGAGTTAGGATTCTTCCAGTTTAGCAGAATAAGTCTGCGTGCCAAAAGTGTAGTGAATGCAATCACAATTTGTTTGTCCTTCTCCACTTTAAACCCATCTGGAAGAACACCAAACACAGTTGTTAATGGGTTAGCAGGGATTGTGAGACCAAGGTAATTAAAAATTTTGGTCCAGAATGATGTTAATTTGGTGCAGGCCTAAAACATGTGACCCAGTGAGGTTGGGACTTGATTGCAGCGTTCGCAGGTTGGATCTCGCCCTGGAAACTCTTTGGAGAGTTTTAGAAGGTGTTCAATCTTGAACAGAATGCACCGCAGGACAGAATTCTTTACATCTTAAGCTTTATAGCCTTACAGCTTTCTTATTTTGATTACCGTATATACTCGCAAGTAAGTTTTCCCGTGGATAAGTCGGGACTTGCATTTACCGTATAATTTGTGGTATTTTATAATGTCGGTCGTATAAGTCGAATGCGGAAAACTCACGCTATTGGTACAAGGGATTATGATATGCTAATGCCCACCTGAGAGAGTAACCACGGAGCACGCTGCCTTTTTATTCTATGTGGGTGCGGCAATGCGCTGTATCAGGCGTGGTCCTAACCTCTCTGTCTCTCTCTCTCTCTCTCTCTCTCTATTTTGCCCGAATACCCGAACTATTCCAAAGCAACGTTTGCACTGATTTGTGTTTCTCGTATCTCACACCCTCACACACCTTTATCATAAGAGCATCCCTTATCTACGATGGAGCGTTAGGTCAGAAGAAAATATGAAGCTGGTTTTAAATTAAATGTCATTGAAGTAGCGAAAGAAATTAGTAACTGCGCTGCTGCAACAAAATTCGATGCGTCCGAGAAACTGATGCGAGATTGGAGGAGGCAAGATGATGTAAAAAAAAAATGTAAGTGTCGCATTTTTGAACGGGCATATAAGTCGGGGTCTGATTTTATGATCGATTTTTTGGGTATCAAGACCCGACTTATACATGAGCATATACTGTATTTGAGTTTTGTACTGGGCGCATAGTAGCATTTTTCATTACTTTTGCTGACAGAATTAAATGGGGACAACCAGGTTGGCACCCCAGCATTTCTTCATGGAACTTGCAGTACTTTCTTCGGCCACAGAAGTAATGTATGAACAACCTTAACTGACCTTAGAAAAACTTTAAAGTAGAAGAAACACAGAAACCGCTATATAGAAAGTAACTTAAGAAACAACATGTTTTAGAGCAACTTTGAAAAGAAATACTTTTTTTAATGGAAGAGGTGTCAGTTTATCAGAGTGACTTTCTCCAGATGGAGGGTAAGACCTTCAAAATCGTAGATGTTGTGTTGAAGGACAATTATTACTTGCGATGGAGATTAAAGCTCTGTGTTTCTCCCTGTGAAAAGGGCAAGTCACTTTCTCCCTGAAATGCAGGAATTATTTTTATTTCTTAGTGTTAATGGATACGAATGTCACTGCTTGGTTCAAAAGGTTTTCAAAATGTAAAAAATGAATCAAAAGCTTTCAAAATCCAAGACCATTCCCCATATTCACCATATCCAAACCATTAGAAACCAACAGCTAAAAGAGTAACTGAGTCAAAAATAGAATGAAGTAATTGGAAGTAATGGAGGTGCCCTGAAAAAGTACCACAGATGACTGACAGTCAAGTCTGCTTTGGGGGGAAATGACTTGGAAGACTTGAACTGAACAGTTTTATTCATTCCCTTTAGTCGGCATGTATTATGGAAAAGACTCTCCTGTGAATTATCTTAATTAAACTGTTGAATTCCTTTGAATACATTCAGACTGCAAGCATCATAAGATGATAATTTAGAGTGAGAAAGCAGGTTGCTCTGTGTTTCTCTTTTTTAATGGGAAAGTCAGAATAGAGAAACAGAAAAATTAAAGTGCCAATATATAATGACTTTGCAAAGTATTAACCTTACTGCAGTATTTTTATCATTTTATGCTTTGGCAAAATTAACCTAAAAGTAGTTTCAATTTGTATTAAACAAAAGGAAAGGGAAATATTCTCTGTGTTTTCTTTATAAAGCCAGTAATCCATTTGCCAGCACTTTCATATTTAACTCTTTACTGCCTACTGTACAATTTATATATACTGTAAGAAGCTCTTATATAATGCCAAAGAGTTTTAATCTATAAATATTTTGGGATCTTTAGATTTCTACATACTGTATATATGGGTGGGCGGCATGGTGGTGCAGTGGTTGCGCTGCTGCCTCTCAGTTAGGAGACCCGGGTTCGCTTCCCGGGTCCTCCCAGCGTGGAGTTTGCATGTTCTCCCCGTGTCTGCGTGGGTTTCCTCCCACAGTCCAAAGACATGCAGGTTAGGTGCATTGGCGATTCTAAATTGTCCCTAGTGTGTGCTTGGTGTGTGTGTGTGAGCCCTGTGGTGGGCTGGCGCCCTGCCTGGGGTTTGTTTCCTGGCTGGGATTGGCTCCAGCAGACCCCCATGACCCTGTAGTTACGATATAGTGGGTTAGATAATGGATGGATGGATATTACCTCAATGAAATGTGCCTTGCTTATTGATATCATCCTGGTTTGCTTGTTCGAATGATTCATTATTGGTTTATCTCTTACAAAGGTAACGACCAGGAAACAAAAGCATAAAGGTAAACTTGTAGGAAAACCTCCTATACTTTGGAGAATGCCTTGTATGCTTATTCAGGTGTGAGCTGTGTTCGTTCTTTTAGAGTTGTGCAGCCCTTTTAAGGGAAACGAAGTAGCCAGCTTCTGGTCCCAGCAAAGGTATTGAAATGAGAATAGTTAGCCACAGCCATATTGCTCCGTTTGATTTATGCAGCCCTTTCAAAGATAAAGATTTGTAAAGTCCCAGCAGGAGTATGCCTCTTAAAGTGCCTCTTGGCCTTTGCTAAGGCATTGAGAAATGTAACCCTTTCAGGGGAAGGGATCCAGGTAGGGCAATGGCCTCTGGTGAGATATTCTTCCTTTATATTTGATGTGTAACCCGGCAGGGACAATGACAGACCCTTGGCCACTGTTGTGTTTGAGACATGAGTAATGACTGAATGTTACATAGATAAATACTGCAGAGTGTACATGTACCTTAAGGCTAATAATTCCAGCATTAACTTGTCCACCAATATAAAAACAACTGTAGAGGTTAACACTGCTTTCATGATGACTTTTACGTGATGAAACAACATAACATAGCGTAACAAAACATAATACCTTTAAACTTCCATCCATCCATCCATCCATCCTCTTCCGCTTACCCAAGATCGGATCGCGGGGGCAGCAGCTTGGGCAGAGGTACCCAGGCTTCCCTCTCCCCGGCCACTTCTTCTAGCTCTTCCGGGGGAATCCCGAGGCATTCCCAGGCCAGCCGAGAGACATAGTCCCTCCAGCATGTCCTGGGTCTCTAATTTATGGTCACGAGGGTCCAATTTCTTTTATATTATGTTTTTTAATAAACATACTATCATTCATTATACTACATACATAATTTAAAATATTACACATACTGTATCTTGGGGTGGCTAAACAAATTGGGTGTTTTTGGTTTTGAGGCCTGAGGGTGCAGGGTTTGATGCTCAGTTGGATGGCTCATTCTGAATCATATTGTTTCAATTTCTTGGCAAGTGATGGTCTGTAATGGTTTTTTATTTTCCTCAAGTGGCTTTTCTTTGGGGGCTAAAGTGCCCTCCCACATCTTAAAGATGAAAATATTTGGTTAATTGACCATTCAGAATGAATGTGAATGGGTATGTATGTGCCCTGGAAAGTAACAATTCTTGCAATGCTGCTGCTGCTGCTAATGGCCAAAGCAGGACCAGAAAATAGATGGATATGTGGAGGTGCTGTATACGGTATTTCCTTTCACTAAAGTACTGATCAAGATTGATAAATGAGAGAGTGTTTGGTGCAAGGTATGAAAACGTTTCTCCATCGGAGGCTAGAAACACATATACAATTTCCTGTGATTAACAGTATTTTAATTAAACTGTTATACTACCCACTGAGGTCCCATACAAACTGAAACATGTCTTTAAGTAGTGCTGGATTTATCTTGCTTGCATTAATTCTTCGTTGCTCTACAGACACACAAGATTTAGCTTACCCGAGCTGGGTTATTGTAATGCTGTACACAGTATTTTAACTCCATTTTGACACATATGTGTATAAAAAGAAATAATAAATGCCAAAGCTTATACCCTTTAAAAATTCTCGATATTTTTCAAAATCTTTTCTCTATTCCTCACAGTGTTTTTTTTTTTTCATGTTTGTGACTATGGTAATTGATATTTTATGAAAAAAATAGGAAATGTAAAAAGATTTAAGAAAGATAGATTTCCCCTTGACATGTCATGTCATTAAAAATTGTCTAATCATTTAGTAACTCTTTTTAATATGTGCTAAGTATCCTTTTTAGCCCATATCCCTCACAGTTTAAGTGTTTTCTTCCATTGGCTCGATCTTCAATTTCCTCCCATTACCTTTAGTTTGAATTCCAGCTGCCTATGAAAAATAATGTGTGCAATTAGCTCAGTCTTTTACCTTTTAGTATGTTAAAGATCGTTATTGCATTTCCCTCGAGTCTGGATCCTTTTGGAATTTCATGGTTTTAGATCTTTAAATCTGTCATCATATTTCACACCTCTTTGAAATTGCAAATGAGTGCAGAAGCTATTTGCTTCCTCTTTGTGAGACTTATATTTCTGTGATGATGTGAAAACCCAGAGGAGTCCACATTATTCAAAGTTAAATCTTTTCAATGTTTAGTTCAGGTGACCAGTCAGGAAAGAATGAACATCAAGCTGAAGTTTATTCTACGAAATGAAAAGCTCAGACTTTAAGTCTGTACACACAAATTAATGTTTCAGAGTGAATACTTGCATTATGCAAGGCATGAATCACTGAAGGCAAAAATAAATCTTCCAAATAAATGAAAGTTTCTGCTTCAGTTCTTCCTTTGCTTGGTAATAGATTGCAGTAAAAAGAAAAATGTGAAAATGAACACAGTAATTATTAGACTTGTAAATTACTTAATCAAATGTGGAAGCGCCAGGCACTGTCTCAGTAATGGACCCGTGTGGCATTCTGTGCTTGGACCTGCTGGGATGGCTGCTTGCAGCCACGATAGGAGGAATTGAAAACTGGGTGTCTGGGTTGGCAAAGTCTGGTCATTTTATGTAACAATTAAAAAACAGTTATTAAATAAATTCATTTTTGTAATTATTCGCCCCTTTTTGCATTCTTTGTTGCTTTTTGATCTCGATTAATGAACCAGAGTAGGTCTTTTAATTGGAAAGGCAAAGTTAAAGTTACGATGTCAGAAATCAACATTTGATGCTTGGGTTTTGTCAGTATCATCTAATGTATTCTTCTTGATAAGTATGCAAAGTTACATAAATTCGACAATGACAACCATAAGTTCATAATGAATTTTATCTTTAAATTCATACCCTTGAACATGGCGGTGCTCATAAATGCAACAGCTCGACTCTCTCCATGGATTTGCAGCTTTGGGTCTTTTTCTAGCCAATTCTAGGTCACTTGCAAATAAAATGGATGAGTTTAGATTTTGGATTGCTTCACACAATTTCAATAGCTGTGTGATGATTATTACAGAGACTTGGCTAAATAGTTTCATCCCTGACGCCGCTATGGAACTCACAGGCTGTACTGTTTACACAGCGGACAGGACGGAGGACTCCGGTAAAATGAAAGTGGGAGGTTTGTGCATCTACATTAATAATAGTTAGCTACGGCCACTGACATTTTGACAAGCGCTGTTCTATGGATCCGGAACTCCTAATAGTAAAGTGCCAACCATTTTTTCTACCTAGAGAATTCTGTGTAATAACAATTCTGGTTGTATATGACCCCCCCCCACAAATGTTAAACGGGTGCTAGATAAGCTACAGGAGAGTGTTAACAACCAGCTAACAACACATCCAGATGGCGTTGTTATTGTAGTAGGAGACAGATCTCGGATAAGCGGAAGAGGATGGATGGATGGACTTCAATCAGAAAGATCTGAGGAATGTCTTCCCTAAATTTCTTAAAATCGTAACTTTCCCACGAGGGAAAGGAACATTCTGGACAAGGTTTATACAAATATACCAGGAGCATTTAAGGCAAAACCATCTGTGCGTCTAGGACTTTCAGACCACGTCTCCCTGACTCTGATTTCATCTTGTAAGCCAAAAATTTGCAGGACGAGACCAGTCACCAAAATTTTTCAGGTATGGACTGAGGAAGCCACCTCAATACTGCAGGACTGTTTTGCCCCCATATACTGAGACTTGTTTGCGCAGGGAGCAGACCTAGAGGAACATATATCAGCAGTCCTGGGATATCTAAATTTTTACACTGGAAATGTACTTTCAAAAAAGATAATACAAGTATTTCCCAGTCAAAAGCTCTGGATGAACAACCATGTGTGGGCTTATCTGAGAGAACGATATATATGGCTTTCAGGACAGATGATGCACCAGCCTACAACGCAGCACCAGGGAGTCTCAAGATAGCAATCAGAGATGCCAAGCAAAAATATTAACAGTGCATCGAGAAACACTTTGTGGGAAACAACCCCTGAAGAACGTGGAAGGGAATCAAAACACTGATGGACTTTAAGACTAGCACTCTGCCCACCATTAATGACATAGACCTTCCTAATGCCTTGAACATGTTTTTTGCCCGCCTTTGACACTAAAGACAGCAGAGTTGCTCTCTACACTACTCTATCAGTAGCTGGATAGTCATTGATCTTGCAGCGCCACCAGGTGAGATCAAGGTCAGTGCTAGCAAAGGCACTGGCCCGGATGGAGTGCCTGGAAGGATGTTAAAGGCATGTGCAGCCCAGCTGGAAGACGTGTTCATTGAGATATTTAATCTCTCACTACAACAAGCAGTTGGTCCAGCATGCCTCAAATCTTCTACAACATTCCCAGTGTCCAAGAAGTCTGCGGTGAAGTGCCCAAACGAACATTAGGCCGGTTGCTCTAACCCCTATAATCAAAAAGTGTTTTGAGAGACTGGTGCTTTCGCATATCAGATCTGCTATTCCTCCAGATCTGGATAAACACCAGCTTGCTTATCGGTCAAACCAATCTGCAGATGATGCTCTCTCGAATGCACTTCATATAGCTCTATCCCACTTAGAGCAACAAACACGTATGCGAGAATGCAATTTGTAGACTGTAATTCTGCATTTAACACTATTATACCTCACAAACTAAGTATCAAACTGAGCAAATTAGGCCTGGACAACTCTCTCTTCTCTTGGGCGTTGAATTTCCTCATGAACAGACCACAGAGTATCAGGATTGGAAAACACGTTTCATCCACACTAATCCTGAACACAAGTTCTCCACAAGGATGTGTATTGAGACCAATGCTCTTTACCCTTCTGACACACAACTGCACCCCCATATACCCAAACCCAAACACAATAGTGAAGTGTGCTGATGACACAACAATAGTCAGATTAATCTTGGGTGATGATAAGACAGCCTTCAGGATGAAAGTGGCACACATTACTGGGTGGTGTACCAATAATAACCTGATCCTTAATACCAGCAAGACAAAGGAAATCATTGTAGACTTCAGGAGAACAAAAGGCAAAGAACATCTCTCCCTTCATGACCATGGCAATGCAGTGGAATGTGTGAAGAGCCTTAAGTTCCTAGGAGTCTATATAACAAAAGATATCACTTGGTCTCTTAACATCTCCTGTCTGGTGAGGAAACTCAACAACGACTGCACTCTCTCAGGAAGCTAAGACACGCTCATCTACCTCAGCAGTTTCTTTTAATCAACTTCTACCATAGTGCAATAGAAAGTATCCTCTCCTTGGCTTGATTGTGTGGTATTCCAGTTACACAATTACAGAACGGAAAGAGCGATACCTTGTGATGTAGGCTGTGCAACGAATCATTATTTGTTTTTTTGTTGTTTATTTTGCCTTTTACAATTTCTTGTATTAGGATTTGTTAGTTTTCGCAATCCCCTTGGGGTCAGAGTGCAGGGTCAGCCATTGTACAGCGCACTTGGAGCAATTACAGGTTAAGGGTCTTGCTCAAGGGCCCAGCAGAGTAGGATCTCTTTTGGCAGTGACAGGGATTCAAACCGGCAACCTTCTGAATACCTTAGCCTCAGAGCCACCATTATTACCTCTCAAACAATGGACACTATCTTTGCCAGACTTGGCTAGGCTGCCTTAGGCTAGCAGCATTAGCATAGACACAGCACATCAAGGCCACCATCTATTTGCCCTGCTACAGTCTGGAAAGAGGTTTAGGGCAATCTGATCATGCAGTAACAGACTGAAAAATAGCTTTTTCCCTAGAGCTGTGATTTCCATCACACCTCTCCAAACTCAATACTCCTCCAGTTTACAGGAACTGTAATATAAACATAAAATATACAACATAGACACACACATACCTTCACATTTATTACACATACAAGGAACTTATTCTTAGGCAAAGCATATTGACACTTTAAATACTGTGTAATTTTTAAAGTTGTAAATAATTAATGTCTTTTTCTATATATAGCAACTTGTTCTTCATTACTTTTCTTCACTACCTGAAAAACTGAATATGTGTCTTATTGAAGTGTTTTATTGTTACATTTTTTCTTTGCTGCAGATGGATAGTTGTCATCAGAATTTTGTTATACAAAAGTATAATGACAATAAATAAATAAACTCAACACTCAAACTAAAGTGGCATGATCACCGCAGATTCAGAAAGTATTCAGACACCTTGATGTTCTGCACACTTTATTGTATTGTAGAATTAATTTACATGGATATATTTGCCATTTTTGCCCATCAATCTATACCCAATAACTCATAATGACAAAGTGAAAACATGTTTACAGAAAGCTATGGAAATGTATTAATAATTGAAAACTGAAATCACTCATTCATATATGTAATCAGATCCTTAATTCAGTACTTTGTAATAGCCCCTCTGGCATCAATTACAGCTTCAAGTCTTCTTGGGTAAGCATGCTTGGATTTGGGCAGTTTATCCCAGTTTTCATGGTAGATCCTCTCAAGATCTGTTAGATTAGTATGTATAAGCTGCCATCTTCAGGTCTCCTGACAGATGTTCTATAAAGTTAAGGTCTGGACCATCAGAAACCTGTTCCGAAGTCACTCCAGCATTGTCTTGGATGCATGTTTCTGGTCATTATTGTGCTGAAAGGTGAACTGTCTCCCCAGTCTGAGGTCACGTGCACTCTGAAGCAGGTTTTCCTCATGGACCCTTCTGTATTTGGCTCCCTCCATTCTGAACAATCTTCCTGTCCGCGCCTTTAAGAAGCAACCCCACAGCAAGATGCTGCCACCACCATCCTTCACGATAGGAATGGTATGAGGCAAGTGATGTCTTCACCAGTCATAATGCTTGGAGTTCTACCCAAAGACTTCATATTTTGTCTCATCAGACCAGATTTGAGTGTACATGTTCTGTTATATGTCTTTAACTTGAAAATGCCTTCCATCTAGCCATTCTACCATAAATGCCTGATTGACAGAGTACTGCTGAGATGGTCATCTTTCAGACAGTTTCTCCCATCTCAGCAGAGGAATTCTGAAGTTCTGTTAGAGTAACCACAGGGTTATTAGTCACCTCCCTGAACAAGGTCCTTTTTGCCCTGTTATTCAGTTTGGTCGGACAGACAACTCCTGGAAGAGCCCTGGTGGTTCACAATAATTGTGCTCCTGGGATCATTCAAAGCTTTAGAAATGGTCTTATCCCTACCCCTGATCTATACCACACCACAGCTTTATCACAGAAATCTACAGAGAGTTTCATGGATTTCATGGCTTGGTTTTTATCCAGATATACAGTGTGAATTGCGGGACTTTATATATACAGTTGTCCAATCACTTTGCCACAGGTGGACTCCAGTCTACTTATAGATACATCTCAAGGATAATTAAAGCCAATAGGAGGTATCTGCCAAAATTTGGAGTGCTGCTGCAAAGAGTCTGAATACGTACATGAATGAGATATTTCAGATTTTGCAAAAGACAAAAATCAAAGGTCAAAGACATGGGGTCAACACTGAAGCAATGCCTGACAATTAGCTCTTTGAAACTAATGATTATTTTGAACTGAAATTTTATCGACCAATAAACTAGCCAATAGCTTTTAGGGACATCACAACCTACAATCATAGTGATTATGTGACATCCCCGAAATGGTATTGTGAAAATAACGTCAAACAATAGAATATCTAAAAAATATTTGCCATCTTTTGCCATACGTGTACCTTCTACATTTACATTGTGCGAGTGTCTCTTAATCGGCGCTCCCTCTCTCGAGTGTGTTCCTGTAAAGCCTGCTTCTCAAGCTCTGTCATTATTTTCAAGGAGCCTATCTCACCTCCTAGTCAGTTTTATACTTCCAGTCTTTAAAAGAGACTTCCTCAGCCTTTACTCCTCCTTGTGTGTCTCACACTCGCACTTCCTCCTTTATCGAGTCACCAAAGCTAAACTGATCAATCACACCAAAGACAAAGTGACCAATCAGACTGCTTTGAAGGACTCGACACACAGACCTTAGTATTTTATTATATCAAACTGCCTGACATCAAAAAAATTTCAGCTGTTTAAATAAGTACCCTTACATATATTGAATTACAAGATTACAGAAGACAAAGCAAAACAATTTATTACAATAGCTCAGTATTAGTCACCCAGTTAAACTTAGAGGACAACCCTACTGTAAAATTAAAATATAGGCCACTGATGACAGCTAAACACAAAGCATCTTTGACAAGTTATAAATAAACTCATACTACAAGTTGAAGATCTGCACTTTCAAAAAAAATCATTCATTGTGGTTAAATCTACAGGACATCATGTTGTTTAATGTTATCCCTAGCTCAAATGACACAGCCCGATCACCAATTAGTCAAAACATAAAACTGTAAAACAGAGACAGTCCTGTCTTTAAAATAAATAAATAACTTAAGGATTCAACCCTTACCATGCATGGACACCCCATCATTTCCTGACATTGAGTTGGAAGAAAACATCTTGAATGTTGATGTTGACGCTGTGTTGTTTCCATAACAAATGGGGTACAACTTTACACATTTTGTCATGCAGGCTTTCAACTGGTCAGTGCGGAAGTGATATAAAGTTTCTGTTTTATTGCCATAACAACTTCACTTGTGTGAAATTTGATTGGATTTGACTTTTAGCCAAACAAAAGATGAGTAATATAGTCCACAATAAAATATAAATCTAATTTAAATACATTTATAAATAACAGTAACATTTAAAAGTCAGCAATACAAGTATGAGCCAGCAGCCACACCAGCTGCTCTTCAGAACAGGTAATCCACCTGAAGCTAAGCATCTTTTGGATGAAATGTAAAATCGAGGCTCAGACTAAGTCGTAAAAGATCTCTGGGCATCCTATGTACAGAGCGGGGTTTGTCACGATGTCCAGGCTAAATTACCCTCCATGCCCTGGTCATTCTGGCCCCCTAATCATCTCATGTCTCTATTTAGTTAACTGTCTCTCTCACCATCTCACCACCTAATAACTCATGTGTGGTGGACGTACTGGCACAAAAATTGCTGCCTTCGCATCATCCAGGTGGATTCTACCCATTTGTGATGGTTGAAGTCGCTCCCCACTCTCTATGTAAAGCGCTTTGAGTAGTGAAAAAAGTGCTATATAATTGTAAAGATTATTATTAAGTATGAGTAGTGACTGTTCTGCATATACAGTATTAAAAACATCTTAAAATAGAATTTACCTCATTATTTGAACTGACAGTATTTTATTTTTCCACTCATACATAGATAGATAGATAGGTACTATATAATAGATAGATAGGCACTATATAATAGATAGATAGATAGATAGATACACAATGAAGGTTTGGGGCGGCCACCCCTATAGTTTCTCTGGCTGCAAAAGGCTTTAAAGTAGCGTAAAATGTTTACTGGTTAGAGTCCAAAACAGAACTGTTTAAGTATGGAGGATAAGGGGTTTTTATAGCTAGTTCACAGGAAGTGACATCCTCGGGGCCAGGACAGGAAGGATTTCTCGTGTTTGGTCTGCGGAGAGAAAAGAGAGAGGTTTAGTGCACCCCGCCACCCCCTGGCCCTGCGTGGAATTGATGTTTCCAGGTCCGTTTGGTTGACTCCCAAGCGCATGTGTGTGACAATATATAGATAGATAGATAGATAGATAGAGGGTGGTCCAGATCTAATTATACAATTTTCATTACGCTATAACTTATTAAGTTTATTACTCCGAGCCTGTATCTAACTGAATAGTGGACAAGTGGGTCATTACATTGAAAATCAGTGAATTAATTCAACATAAGTCCATTTTCATTTATTACAAGATATTTCGAACAATTCTTTTGTCTTGTATTGTTTTCATGCATTGCATTAAAAGTTGCATAATTAGATCTGGACTACCCGATAGATAGATAGATAGATAGATAGATAGATAGATAGATAGATAGATAGATAGATAGATAGATAGATA
>JANRMT010062800.1:7717945-7736262 GCA_026402145.1 Polypterus bichir lapradei
ATAGATAGATAGATAGATAGATAGATAGATAGATAGATAGATAGATAGATAGATAGATGATACTTTATTAATATCCAAGGGAACATTCACAGATATAATTTAATCCCCCTAGGAAGTGAATGTTGAATGATAGCTTATTGGTGAAAATGTAGCACCTTTAACATTGTTCTATTTACACTGCGAGTCTTAAAAACAAATAAATCATAAAAAGCTTCAGGAGGTCACCTATGTTATCAATTATGGTACACCAAGTTAGAAGTCATGTACCTTATGTGAAACTGAAACATGATTTTATGGTAAGCCTCTCACATGAGAGTACCAAGCAGAATGTGAATGTCATCCCAGAAATCAAAGTAAGAAGAGGCTAGCAAATGTTTTATTGTTTGGTCGTTTCTGTTTGTAATGAGATGATCTTGTACTGCTGTATTGGACTTCTCAAAGTGATCAAGAGGTTGTTCAATAAAACTGTAATGAAGCCAATTGCCTTCTGTGGTTTAATCTGTCAGGGAAACAATAGACATGAATCGAGGGGGGTCACCACTCAGCAATTAACTTTCTGGTAAGAAAAAAATATCACATTAAATGTGCAAATTGGACAAAATGTTGAAAAGAAAAACTGAGCAAACCTCAAAACTTTGGCAGGAAGAATACCTCTGTTGAAATTCAAAACAGCCAGATGAAAGTCAATGTTTAAACAGCAATAAAGAATTCAATCTTTGATGCTCTTGTGAATCACGAAAAGCAGACAAGGGGGATTCTTTTGTTAAATCATGAATGATTTGATGCTTGTTTCTAATTAATCGTTTACTTTACAATGTAGACACCAGGCTAGACATGTCCAGTGTTTATCCTGCAAAATGCTAACATGCTGAATAGGCACAACTGTCAAAATCCCACACATTTGCTTTGCATCTTTACAGTGATTATTTCTAGTGTTTAAAGTATTTACACCAAGGAATTGTCTTTGCATCTGGTGGAGGGAAAGCATTCTGCCTGTAATTGAATTTGCCTTTTGTTTTAGATGAAAAGTGTCTAGAATATCTATGCAGAAGTGTCAGGAAGGTGAATTACACTTAATAAATGTAATAAGTGCATCAATCATTATGTACTTTCTAGCTTAAAGTAAAGCACTCTTTCCTACAATAATGTCAAACATTTTTTAAGACTAGAAGGATTTTAACCACCAATATGTTTAGAAATGTATATGACATCAAACACAAAGAGGCGTTCTTTGTATATTTAGAGTGTGCGCACGTGTGCACTTAATGCACACTGTGTATGATAAGAGAAGGATTTTCCTTCATAGTTTTAATAGGACCCAGGCAGTAACATTCTGTCCAAACAAAAGAAAATAAAATCCTCAAAGCACAGGACAAAAAATTCTGACCAATGAAAGGCCTTCCCAGCATCTGTCTTAAATACGCCTGCCAATAGAACAAGGATGTGGAGGAGCTGTGCACAGAGGAAGCTGCAGAAAGGTACTGCAATTAAGCTTTGGTAAGAAAAGACACACCTGGGCTCTTGTGTCTTTTATTATAATGTCTCAACAAACTAATGACTAAATTATGAATTACTAATTAAACTGTAATGAAGCCAATTGTCTTCTGTGGTTAACTGTATCAGGGAATCAAAAGAACAAACATTCACAAATACATAGGAGTGAAACCAGCCCAAAAGCATTCCTATTCGCAAAACTGAGGGAGTGGAAACCTAAACAAACAAACAAATAAATAAATAAATAAAAGTACTGTGTGATGTGACAATAAATAAAGAGAAAGAGAATTAATTTGGACATAAATAAATACATATGTCATGGAATAACTTTTGTGTTGCTGATTTGTTTATTTATTTTGTTTATTTATTTATGTCGATAATATTTGTCCAAACACAACATGAAATATGGCTTAAATGTAATACAGTCACTTTCACTCATCAAAGATGAGATGTTGGGCTCAAGTGAGGGCTGTTTTTTGATTGGTAAATCATTCACAGAGTGGACATACATGCTTCGATTGACTTGGGAATCCAGTGGCTCATGCACATGCTCAAAGTTGTGACTGTGCATGTCGACTGCAAGTGCAAAAAAAAAAGTTGCCCAGAATTACTGCATGAAGTGGCTACTTTAATTCAATAAACCCGGAATTCATCATTAGCCTACATCTTCAGTGTCTGCTGTAAATGTTTCCTTTGATGGCTGAAGGTTTAAGTCCGGTGTATTGATGATTCACCAATTAAAATGCAGGGTTCAATAGAGTTTGTCCCCTGAGCTTTGATGAGTGAAAGTGCCAGTTTAAGTTCAAGCCATTGTATTGCATTATGTTGTTGAAAAAAACTTAATAGAAAAGCAACAAAAAACATATTTTGTGAGACATTTATTTATTTTCACATCTCATGATCTTTTACTTATTATTATATTTCACTGTGCATTTATTTTAAAATATTCCTTCATAGAAACCAGGAGTGCTTGACTTTTCTTGTCTACCAAAAGGAAGCATTTCTGGGTCAACAGTGGTATTAAGTAATAGCTTCCAGAACACCGGTCTGCACTAAAATAGGTGTACTTTATAGATTTAAGTAATCCATTTTTCAAATTGGAATTTTATTACCACAAACCATTTTCGCAAGATATCAGATTCCCTGAAAAATGCTTTTTAAAAAGGTTTATTTTCTTAAAAGCAGTAAGTTACATTGTTTTAGGGCATATTATTCTTGGAGTATTATTTGAAATATATTTTGAGCTTCTTCATTTTTAATGTTAGTCGAGGTGAAAACAATCCAAAATCAAGTATTTGCTGCATAATTTATTTTGCTGTCAATCAGTATTTTTTTCTTTCTTCTTTTTCCTTCAAAATAGTCAGGAATTTATATTTAGGCTAGAAAGACACCTTTCATTTTTCACAAGAAAGAAAGTTCTTTAAATGGTTTTTGGGTGGCGCAGTGGTAGCGCCGCTGCCTCACAATTAGGAGACCCGAGTTCGCTTCCCAGGTCCTCCCTGCGTGGAGAACGCTTTGAGTAGTAAGAAAAGCGCTAAATAAATGTAAAGAATTATTATTATTATTACAGGAATAGACAAGATCAAGTTGATCCAGCTATTATCTTGATCAGGTAACAGGTACATAACAAGCTGAACAATACACAGCCTTACTTTATTTAAGAAAAGTGAGTGAAAGTACAAAGACAGAAGACTACAAGGTGCTAGTTAAGGTTTGTGAATTCTGACCACAGACTTGTTGTTGCTACTCTGAACATCCAGTTTAGGTCCAGTAGGCTACCTCCTACTAGGCTGGACCTGGCCAGAGTCCAAGATCAAGCTGTTTCTAATGAGTTTGCACACAATTGGTGTGAGGAACATACGGACTTGTGCAACTGCTGATCCTAATGTGATGTGGGAGACCTTCCATGACAAGACCCTGAAGGTTGCTGAGAGTTGTGTTGGTGGTCCAAGTGTTCCCAGAAGGAGGTGTTTTATGTTGCAGGGCACCCCGGATATCATCGAGAGGAATCGCAGCGCATGGCTTGATAGCAACTCCGGTCTGTACTAGGAACTGAGAAGGACGGCTGCAAGTGCCCCCGAGGGCAGATAAGGAAGTGTTTTTTAGGGGAATCTTTGAGCAAGTAATACATTATCTATAGTCTAGTGACCCATGTCCTGCTTCCAGAGGAATCGAAGCATTACGCACATCCGAATCTGTTCCTTGGAATGCCGCAGTCAGGGAGGCTGATGGAATGGTCCTTACGGATGACACTGCAGTTGTGACCCACTAGGATAGCTACTTTGAGCCGCTGTTTAAAGTTGATCCTCCAGCTAGGATGTTGGATATCTGTGGGTCCACAGTTCTTGAGGTTGATCCTCCAATTAGCTGTGAACCACCCAATCTCACTGAGATTGCACAGGTGGTGAACCAGCTGAGAGGAGGCAAAGCTGCAGGGATCTGTGGTATTCGGGGTGAACTTCTCCAGGCTGGTGGTAAGGCTGTCCTCCTGGCATTGCAAGCATTCTTTACTTCACTTTGGGAGACAGGCATCATACCAGCTGATTGGAAAATGGGACTTGCCGTCCCTATCTGGAAAGGGAAGGATGATTGCCTGGATTACAGCAACTACAGGGGGATAACACTGTTCTTGGTGCTGGGTAAGGTCCTTTCTAGGGTCATCTTCAATAGGATTTGTGATCACCAGTGACCGGAGCAGTCTGGTTTTACCCCTAAGAAGTCTACCATCGACCGCATCCTGGCACTGAGGGTTCTCATGGAGCGCAAACGTGAATATCGCCAGAGTTTCTTTGCAGTCTTTGTTGATTTTCATAAAGTGTTTGACTCAGTTGTTTAAGGTTCCCTGTGGGACATCCTGAGACTTTGCAGGATCCCCTCAAAGTTGCTGGATATCATGGCCAGCCTCTAAACTGGTACTGTGAGCGCTGTGCAGAATGAAGGCAAAACTTCTGTGTTTTTTTCCAGCTGATTCTGGGATTTGTCAGGGATGTATTCTTGCTCCTAATCTGCTCAATGGTTGCATGGACTGGGTAATGAGCAAGGTTGTGGGGTCCAGTGGCTGTTGGGCATCTGTTGGTGAAGAAAGATTCACTGATCCTGAATTTGCTCATGATGGTGTGATCTTTGCAGAGTCAATGGAGTCTGAGTATCTGGGCATGCAAGTGTCCTGTATACAAAACAAGATCCAGGCCTTTAATGACTTCTTAGGCACAGCCATCAGCAGTGTGTCTGTTTGCAGAGTGTTGACCTTATCGATAAATTTACTTTCCTTGGCAGTGACATTCATGCCTCTGGTGACTCTTTCTATGAAGTCTGTAGACAGACTGGGAGAGCATGGAGGTCATGAGGTTGCGGGAAAGGGGTGTGTGACGCTCCCGATATCTATGCAAATGGACGAAGGTCCAAGTCTTTAGAGTCCTGGTGCTCCCTGTTTTGTTATATGGTTGTGAGACATGGATGCTGTGTGAAGACTGGACTCCTTTGGTACTGTGTCTCTTCGGAGAGTCCTTGGGTATCGCTGGTTTGACTTTGTGTCGGATGAGCAGTTTCTCAAGGAGTCCCAAATGAGGCAAATTACCTGCATTGTGAGGAAGCGTCAGTTATGGCACTACAGTCATGTGGCACAATTCCCTGAGTGTGATCCAGCTTGCAGGATCCTCATGATTGAAAACCTGAGTGGCTGGACCAAGCCAAGAGGACACCCATGTAACACCTGCCTGTGGCAGATAGAGGATGTTGGGACTGCACCGTGTGTCTGCCTGGGGGGGTTACTAACCAGGATCAAGAACTGTTTCATCGTGTGGTAGAAGTGGCAACGCAATGTCCCAGTGCATGCTGCCCAACCTGACCTGACCTGACCTGTTATGTTCATACATTTAATCTTTAAACGTTCAGATTTTGTCTACAGCTTAATAAACTAAGATGTCAGCTTTTTTTCATCATCTGGGGAACCAAAGATGTCATTAAGACTAACCACGCTTTGCTTCTCAGAATATGTTTATATTCCTAGAGTCGAGGAAGAATAATTCTAATGCAGCTTCATTTAAAATGTACAGTACTTTGTAAGTACCATTTTCCTTATGCAAAATAATTAATAGCATAACTAAATGATAAATAAAATGAAACGGGTAATTGCACACATAGAGAAGTGTAATGATGCTCTAAGTGAATAACTATTCACTAAAAACTCTAAATTGACTTGAAATTTCTATTAACCTTCAGTTTACACACATCCTGAAGTTTAGTATTGGTAAAGCTTTCATATAGCTTTGGCTCATAAGTAAATTTTCATAAAATAAATGAGCAATGCCATTGGTAAGAAATAAATACATACAAGTAGGAGATGGAGTTTCCTTATATCTGTTATTAGCAACAGAAGGGACACCCTGTTTAAAAGAGAATGCGGCACTCTATGCCATATGAGACTGCTTAACACAAATGCTGTATGGAATTAATTCCAGCAATTAATTCAAGAATAAATTGTTGTAGTCATAGAAGTGGAATATCAGAGCAGTAGTCCCCAATGCACATTTTTGTCAAGATGTAAGAAAAAAGGAGACCCAGAAACGCACATGTAATATTTATGAAGATCATTTTACTGCCCATTAAATTTGCTTTTTTTTTTTCCTTTTCCATCTGCTCCTTGTACAGTCTGTCCTCCTACTGCTGGAGCTAATTATAATAATTACACCTTCATGCTTTCATCTCGATTTGCTGTTTTGTACCCCATTTCCTTGCCCAGTAATTTGCAAGCCAAATAGTTCTTGGATTCGCAAAAAATAAGCATAGCTGTGACCACAGGGTGCACTCTTAATAAGAGATGCAGGACTGCTGAACCAGAAACAAATCCATGTCCATCTCCCTTGTACTCCAGCATCTTTATTGTTTGCTGTTTACTTACGATTTCTAAGACTACCATGATCTCACAATCTAGACTGGGCTAATTCCTTGTTGTATCTTAAAAGTGAATGCAGCAGATGCCATGCCTTTTAGGGCCATTGTGACTTGATGGCCTGCAATTATTGCAGATGTTTTATGCAAAGGTTTAAGTGGCATTAATACAAATTGGAAAGCAGACTTTAGTACAGCACTGTAATATTGGTGGTTTCTGTGGAATTTTCATGGCATTAGAAAAATACAAAACAAATCAAACAGAAGATTGCTGTCTGAAATAGAAACTGAGACAGTGCTGTTGATATCATTAAAACATTTCATGTCATTGAATGAAAAAAAAAACAAACAAAAACAAAACTGCTCCAAATAAAAAAAAGTTTGAATTAGCGTAAGCAGGCCTAATTCAGAGAGTTCATAAGAAATGTAATTAATTACTTCAAGAGGCAGAAGTACATAGTAAACAAAATATGTGCGTCAGATACTTGAAATATTAAAATGTGTGCTTCAGTTTAAATGTTTACAGTTTAAATATACTTGATTGTAATAGAAATTTGTTATTTTTCACCCTCTATTTGAGATTCTTAGAGGAACAGATTCTTGAGATCACAAATCAAAAATAACATCATATTCATAATCACTGACCTTGAAATAGTCTAAAATGACACCCCAAATGTTTGAAATTTTGACATTTTTAACCTTCCGGGAGTGGCTCTTAGAAGACAAGGACTACAGGTAAATAATCAAATGTCAAATATATAGCATGAAATAGAATAAAACAAAGCTCCGCACACTTATATTACCAAATCCATATTTTTTCAAAGCTTTGTGAAAAGGAGTAACTTTATTCCCTGAGGTCAGTTGTGTGACATGGACAACTTCAAGTCGTTCTGATCATTTTTGCTGAAGACACCTACTGGTTTACTCCCTATAAAGGTACAAGTATAATTTAATAAAAGTATAACTTCCTTCACTAAATATGCTCCAAATGTAGCCAAAAAATAATGTTTCTGGTCTAGAGGGCCAGAATTAGGTGGATACAAAAACGTTTCATGTATTGTATAAGTAGATATCAAGATTAGTCGAACAGTATATCATATGCACAGGATTTCTCGTACCTGTGAGTCAGGAGGCACCGGACCTAAAAAAAATGCTTAAAGTGATTTCAAAGTGATTATAAGTAATTCTTATGAACACAGTTATTTACGTAATATGGGTAAATGATCACATAGTTTATTTTTATTTTGTTGGCAAACATTGCCCAGTGAATACAGTGGTGCTTGAAAGTTTGTGAACCCTTTAGAAAGCTTTAGTAAAGTTGAATTCTTTATAGTTAAAATTAAAATTAGATTCAAAATATTAATTCTTTATAATGAGAGAGCAAGAGTTGTTTTTTGAAAGGATTGTGAAAATGGTCCAAGTTGTCCATGGCCTCTGAAACTGCATTTCGGATTTAACACTGCCATGGCACTATATATGTCCCCAAAATATTGACTTACCCCCTACAACATCTCAGAAGGTATTATATCCTTGTACCACACCTTTTTTTTTTAACATTTCAAACTAGTGTCACTGGCCTTTTGTCTAACAAGCTTTTATGAGTTATTCCCCCTTCTTTCCATCTCAGCTGTTTCATAAGTTGTGAGGCAGGTGGTCAAGTTAAGTGCAACATTTGTTGTAATTTCATGCCACAGAAACAAAAATTCTTTGTGATACGTAAAAAGCGTTGTTAATAGGGTACGCCCCAGACAACTAATAAATAGTTCGGCAAATATCGCTCACCAGACAATTAATGCTTGGATATACCTTGGCTGGCTTTAACACACAATCATGTGGCAGCCCATCACAAATATGGCTGCAACTCAAGTTGGGTTGTGACCCTTAGGTTAAAAAAAAGGTCTTAAGGTAAAGTTCAGACAAAGGGGCTTTCATGAACTATTAAGTAACCTCAAGTGCATTAAGCCCTTTAATTTTGACAATAGAATGCATTATCTATCTATCTATCTATCTATCTATTATAAACATTAAATAAGATGGTGACACTGTGACACTTATGTCTAAACCTTGGATTAAAACTGTTAAGCAAACAAACATTTTTTTGTGTTGTTATTTAAGGGGGCAGCACGGTCGGTTGCGCTGCTACCTAACAGTTAGGAGACCTGGGTTCGCTTCCCAGGTCCTCCCTGCATGGAGTCTGTATGTTCTCCCCGTGTCTGCGTGGGTTTCCTCCGGGTGCTCCGGTTTCCTCCCACAGACATCCAGATTAGGTGCATTGGCGATTCTAAATTGTCCCTAGTATGTGCTTGATGTGTGTGCGCCCTGCGGTGGGCTGGCGCCCTGCCCGGGGTTTGTTTCCTGCCTTGCGTCCTGTGTTGGCTGGGATTGGCTCCAGCAGACCTCCGTTACCCTGTAGTTAGGATATAGCGGGTTAGATAATGGATAGATGTTAGATGGACAGATGTTATTTAAGGAGACAAACTTTACTTTATGATTGTTTTGTATGGAATTTTCAACTTTGATGATGTTTTTTCTTTTTTTTTGGATGGTTTTTAACATCTTGCTTACAACACTAAGATCCTCTGAGATTTGCCTTTGTGTCCCTAAGGGGTTTCAAGGAATACCTGAGAAGAGAACCTCTTACCAGCTACCAGCACTGCCTCTCTCTCTCTCTGCCAATGCAAGACTTTCTCTTTGTCTCTTTTGATTTTCCTTTGCCCTGTGTTACCCCCAGTGCTGGCCTTAACCTTTGAACACTGTGCTCATCATCAAAACTTTCACAATGTATTGTCATGTAACCTGACTGTAAATGAACTGAAAAATGAAAAGAATACATTTCTGTATTTTGTTAATATATATTGCATGACATTTCCCTGTTTCTGTCTAAATATTGCTTTGCGTTCATACTGTACTTATTTCTTCATATTATACTTGTAATTATTGCATACCACACAGAACTCATAAGTGGAAGTGCATTTAATAAGACTAAATGGAACTGAATACATTGAGTTTAACTCTGTTGCTTTCTCTTAAATGCAATTCCAATAATGCAATAAAAGAACAGGCATACATTTATTTAAATATAATGTTGCACTAACCAGTATTTCTTAACTTTGATTATGAATAACATTTGTGTGATGTCTGTAAGTTGCTCACTTTCAGTTTCAGGGTAACATTACCATTTGCAGCCATTAACTTTGCGGCTTTGCCTTTTCTTTTTGGTTAAGTGAAGCTGAATAAATTAAACAGCTTATTATTACTCAATTTTCTCTAATTAATATTTTTATGTAATAGAGGTCCATGTGTGTGTTATGAAATTGCAGACTGGGAAAATTAAATGCAGCTCATGTAATCAACATTTTCTGACAGCAGAGCAATTGTTTGTTATTGCCAGCTCGGGAATGGTCTGCTGAAAGGATGTTTCAGTCATGATTAAAAAAATGTTAGTTAAATGCCAGTTATGGGATAGAGCTCAATATTCATGTTGGTTAAGGCTGAGGCTGTGGGTTCAAATCCCGCTACAGACGCTGTGTGATCATGAGCAAGTCACTTGATCTGCCAGTGCTCCAACTGGAATATCAAAAGAAGTACAATCAATTGTGCCATAAATGTTGTAAGTCGCAATGGATAAAAGCATAAGCCAAATAAATAAATGTAAATGTTTTCATCAGACTGACAGAGTGAACAAAAGCTCTCCCATTGTGCACACTGTATCTGTCTTTCACATTCTGAATCTCTTTTTGCATTGAACTTGCCTTTTTTCATAATTCCTCTCTGCAGAGTGTGTTTGGTTGGCAAGGGTTAATTTCTTCTGGTTTACAGTGTAGACAATGTTTATTTTCCTTGCAGAGTCAACGAATTGTTTCTGCATACAGTATTTGTGTGTTGGCTGTGCATTTTGCCTTGGGATTCTGCTTGACCTTTAAAATTACGCAATCAAAATTTTTATCATGTATCATAATTTTTACTGTCCTTATTATCCATCCATCTATTATTTAGCTTGTCTTATCCAGTTCAGAAATATACAGAAGCAAAAGCACCTCCAATTAGCTTGCAGACAAGTTTTCTCGGGGACACTGCTCACCCCCATGTCTCATAGACGTGTGTGTCAGTTGGATTGGCCGTGTGTGCCTTAGTGTGAGTGTGGCTGTCTGTCTGCCCTGTGGTGAATTGGCATGCCATGTCGGATGGCTCCTCTGTTGCACCAGCTGCGCTTTGGATAGGTTCACACTCCCTCTTAAACTGTAACAGTTAAACGATAAAAGTATTTTAAGAAAACGCATGCATGGATGGATGGATTACTGGTCAGCATTTTTAGAATTAATCGTTGGCTCTATATTTTGATAAGGGGTTCAAAATAACAATAATTGAAATGAGCAATTAAACCAAAAGCACATGTGAAATGATAAACTTTGTGAGAAGCAGTGACCAACTACTCATGTATATAGTTGTGCAATTTGAGTAAACAACCTTTTGTGTATTTTTTTCTTTTAAAACAGTTTCAAAAATCCAACTATTCAGTGGTGTCCTCTGCAAGCTTCGTGCCGAGCTTCAGCATGATCTGCTTTTTCTCATCATTTTTTCCATGACACATAATTATGTAAAGCACCCAGACAGGTTAATAAGATTTGTGTGCTTTTAAAGCATCTCCAGAATTAAAAAGAATAATTATACTGTTGCAACAGTATACAAAAAATAACTTGTTTGTGCTATAAAGCTTCACAATCATGGTCAACACATTTATGTCAACTAACATTTGCCCTCATACAGGCCGGGTCAAAAAGAGGTCAAGCAAATTTAAGCTGTAATTAAGGAAATGGCAAAAATAAAATGCTGGTGTCACTCAGAGGCTGACCAAAGTACACAATGTCACCATTTCCAGTCACACTGATGACTTTAAGCCGGACACCCAGCTAGCTTGCCAACTTGTGCAATTACTAATTGAGCAATTGTGAAGAATCTTTGTTTAAGGTTCACTTCTCCTAGCCCTTCACTAGTCCATGACTAGAACACCTTAGTCTGAGGACAACCAGAATGATGGCATCAGGAGCAGCTCCTAAGAGGATAAATGCAATTTGACATCCTCAATTACATTCTTACCAAACTGTGCTATTCTGACCAAAAAAAATCTCTTTGAAAGTGATACAAACAATAAGCTGAAATTAGATTACAAATAAGAGTATTAAGTGCCCAACTGATAAAAACACAGCACATTGAACACATTTTATAAGTGGTCAGAAACTTGTAAATAACTCATGAAAGAATAAAGTTACGTTAAAACCAAGCACACCATTGTTTTTCTTGTGAAATTCCCAATAAGTTTGATGTGTCACATGACCCTCTTCCTATTGAAAAAACAAAAGTTGGATCCAAAATGGCCAACTTCAAAATGGCCACCATGGTCACCACCCATCTTGAAAAGTTTCCCCCCTCACATATACTAATGTGCCACAAACAGGAAGTTAATATTACCAACCATTCCCATTTTATTAAGGTGTATCCATATAAATGGCCCACCCTGTATATCTCTATATCTATATATCTATATATATATCTATATATATCTATCTATCTATGTATATATATCTATCTATATAATCTATCTATCTATATCTATATCTCTATATCTATATATCTATATATATATATATATCTCCTTTGGGGTGTAACCAGCTTTTGCTGGGGGTGCCAGAATCCATTGAGGAAGAAAAATTAAAAACATTATTTGTACAAAATCTTAATTTATTTATCCATTCCTAAATAATTAAATGGGCAGGCTATTTCGTATCAGTGCAATACGCTGCTTGTTAAAACGGATGACTCCCGCTCATATGTGCAAGTATGCATGGATATTATGAACTATCGTATCTGTTCAAGTTCTATTTAATTTTTAAATATAAGTAATTTTTATTTGGTCGACAGAAATATGTTTAGTAGGTATGAAAGTTAAATTTAATCATCATTGCATAAACTTTTCTTCACCATAGAAATTTAAAGACTAAATCCAACTTCCATTACTACGAAAGATATTTCTGGCGACTAAATAGAACCTACTTATATCCAAAATCGAGCTATTGAGCTGTCGCCTGCCTGCCTGAATAAGTCACCCTCGCTTCGCTCTTACTTTTTTACCCTACTTTTATTCAAGGCTAGTCGCGGAAAAATTATAACATGGAAGGAGGATTAAACTGAGTATGGCTTCACCAAAACAATTATTGATGGCGAAAAAAGCATCAATTATTCATAAAACTTCAATTGGTGATCTTTTTATCTGCGTTAACCTCATATTTTTTCATACTTCTACTCAAACCAAGGGGGTGCGAGGGTAAAATGAATCGGAAAGCGATATATATATAGTGAATATATTGAAATATTTTACTGTGAAATAATGCAAACAGTACACGGCATGTGCTTCGCCCTAATATATATATATATAACTTTTGAGAATGCAACGTATAGTTTCGTCCAGGAGGAAAGCAATCTTGCCTCAAATCAATGGCAACCTTTTGTAGGGTGTGTCCCTGAGACTTATTAATTCTCATCACGAAGCAGAGCCTTACTGGAAATTTGAGGCATTTCAATTGAAATGGGAGATCAGAGGGTATAATGGTGACGCGAGGAATACATTGAGTGTGGAGAAACTGTAGAGACAGCGTGTGTAATAACTTGTGGATTTTTCTGTGAGTATTTGGTGGCAGTGTGACGAAGTTGCTTCGGAAGACGGTGTTAGCTGCGGTGCTCAGCTCAGAGCGAAATGAGGTGAATGGGAGGGGAGAAGATGACGTCACTCCTCCACCCGCCTTAACTGTCAATCCCCCCACAAACACAGTCTCTCAGAATTTGCATAAGCACAGCCTCTCACCATCAGTTTGAACTTAGTTACAAAGTGATCAAAACTGTTGTTTATACCCTGCGTCCTCTCATTAAACTTGTATCCCGCATTAGCCGTGGGCATGACAAAAGCCAGCGGCTGCCTGTCTGAGAATTTAATTTAAACTTTATAGGTTTACACCGTGCTTTGTTTCCGCAGTAGCTGCACTTATGAATATGCATTGGCCTCGCTCACTGAGTGCAAGGGAAAAAAATAAAATGTAGTCTATAAGTTATTAAAAGTAAAACATTAACGTTTTGTTCAGTTTCTTGCTACAGCAATTTTAACTCCGTTACAAAGTGATCCAAAGTCTCGTTTATACCTCGTGTCTTCTCAGTAAACTTGTATCTCGCGAATAGCGTCATTCGCCGTAGGCATGTCAAACGGCAGCGGGAGTGTGTCTATAAACTTAATATAAACTTACGGTTCACGCCGTGCTTTGTTTCCGCAGTAGCTGTACTTATGAATATGTCAGTCGCTCGCTTCTTATTGTTTCGCTGCCTTCTCAATTATATAATGCATGTTTTCTTCAGCGCGTTTTGGAGCTCTTCCTGGTTTTCTACGTAGTGCGTTGACAGTCAGTTCACGTAATTACATGGAAGGCGTGATGATGTCACACGAAACTCCGCCCCTCACGGCTTTCGAGCTCAACTCCATTACAGTATATGCAGAAAAATAGCTTCCAGTTATGACCATTACGCATAGAATTTCGAAATGAAACCTGCCCAACTTTTGTAAGGAAGCTGTAAGGAATGAGCCTGCCAAATTTCAGCCTTCTACCTACATGGGAAGTTGGAGAATTAGTGATGAGTCAGTCAGTCAGTCAGTCAGTCAGTGAGGGCTTTGCCTTTTATTAGTATAGATATATATATATATATATATTTATATATACTGTATATATATATATATATATATATATATATATACTATATGTAGCACCCTGCTAGTTGGGTATAATAGTAAACTCAGAAGTGTTTACCTGATGCTAAGTGTGCGCGTGGCTTTCGGCACCATGTTCAAGCGGGAAGGGAACTCGCGCGCCAAGCAGGTTCACGCCTCACCTGTCGAAGAGGAAAATGCGGCTGCATAGTCGCGCGCTCTCCCTTTTTAAGCGATACAGAGCTCGGTGATAAAGACTTTTTGGAGGACCGCCACAGCTGCATTCCACAGAGGCACAGCTGGCACGCAATACTTCTGACATGATTTATCCTAGAGGGAGAAAATGCAAATAAGCAGTGTCAGAAATATCACAGGAGGCAACAACTAATCAGGGAACGCAAATAAATCCCGCATCAAGACGAAGCTGCTGGCGTCATCCCCGACAGAGCTGTGAGATTCCTGTGTTTAACCAAGGAGGAAAGTGAGAAGTGTGGGGAAAAGTTCTGGAAGGACACCGTGAGTACACATGAAGTTATGTCTTGCATATGAGCTCCAACTAAGCGTGCCAACGATTTTTATATATATATATATATATATACCTATATATTTATTGTTGATTTCTATGTGTGAACCTTACTTGTGCTGAAACTCAGACAAATTTAAGTTGAACTGTGATCATATCCCATAAGCGGTGTGTTTATATAAATGTGTTTTATGTTTTTTTTTGTTTGTTTGTTGTTTTCTATCCATGATTGTGTGAAGTGCTTACATGGTGGTTGCATTCAAATAATTAATAAAAAGGAGTGAGTGTTTATAAATCATTACTTTGAAATAGTGTAACAATTATAAATAATAATTGTTTTCATTGGACCCATTGGTTATTAAAATTTATTAGGAGGTGTTTAATGTGGATCCCACCAGTGAAATTTCATCCTATGTTATAGGTAACTATGGTGGGAGGGCTACATATATATACTGTATATATATATATATATATATATATATATATATATATATATATATATATATATATATATATATATATATACTCACTTAACAAATTATTAGGGACACTATACTAATAATGGGAAAGACCTAATTTTGTCCTCAAAACATTTCCAGTCCTTCATAGCAAAGAAGAAGAAGTAAATTCCTTTGACATAACAGTACATGTTGACTTGATTTCATCATACAATTTCTGCCAATTTTTCAGTTGTACATTCATGCTGTGAATATCTTGTTTTTCAACATCCCAGAGGTGTTTTATTGGATTTAGATTTTGTGTCTGGGAAGGACACCGAAGAACAGTAAACTCATTGTCATGTTTATGAAACCAGTTCGAGATGGCGTTTGCTTTGTGATATGGTGAATTATTATGGAGACGGTAGCCAACAGAAGGAAAGTAAATTGGGGTCAGGAAGAGATGCAGGCTACGGTATTCAAGAGATGATTGGTTGGTATTAAATGACCCAAAGTGTGCCAAAAAAAAAGTTGCCTTAACTTCATTGGCATTAACCATTAAGTGTGATTTGGGTTTGGAATTCTATGTAATTATGGTTAAACCCGAGTCAGATTCATGGTGACGTGTAATGATCTGCTTTTACGGCATTAAACTTAAATAACTATTGGAACAGTATTCTGCTGCCATCTAGTGGATAAAATAACATTATGCTGCAAAATATGAATATTTTTATATATTTTGGGCAATCTAAAGTAACTCTTCAATATTCTGAGAAACGTATAATATAATAATATCCTATACAATAAAATAGTGTAATAAGTTTGACAGTGCCTTCAACCAAAACACAATGGCATGTAAACGAGAAGCTGTGAAACTGAACCATTATTTGAATGAAGTAATAGTGATGACAGTGTGGATTGGTCATCAGATGTTGACACGGATAGTGAAACTGATGCTTAAAGCCCTGTACAATCTAACATGCTGTGATATGCTTGGTGAATTTGGATGCCTGTTGTAAAACTGAGAGTCCCAAAGCATGTAAATCAAAAAGCACATCCACAAATGCCATCAAAAACTAGATACAAAAAGGCCACATACATTTTTTTAAAATAAAAGATTTATTTTCAAAGGCTCTGCTAAAAAGTGAAGCTCCGTAGAAGATAAAAGATAAAAAGAGATGCCTGCAAATCAATCCAAGGCAAACAAATTCCAATATTAAATCTCAAGAATAGTCGTTAATAGAGAAATATCAGAAACTCAGGAAATTAATAAGCACATTAAATTCACAAAAAGCAGTAAAAATAACTTGCCACTCCTAAACACATTCAAAATGAACTGCCAAGAACTTTGGGAGACTCTCCGGTTTTATATGGCATAGGGCAGTGATTGGCAGGTGGTCCATCTCTTGGGGCGCCACCCACAAAACACATTGAACATAACAAAGGCAGATTACATACATAGACAAAATCAAAAGTAAAGAATGATACACACAATCAACATAAATAAAAGGATCATGATTATCAAAAAAAAAAAAAAAATAGAAATCCAGTTTGAAGGTTCACAATGATGCAAGAACTTCTTTGGCGAAAAGATTATGATCAAGTAGAAGGTCAAGAGACACGTTAGCTCCCTAAGCACTGTTCCCAATGCAGCAACTGTCATTTGTGTCCGGGACAATGTGGAAGTCACTAAGCCTTGTGCTGTGATAGCCCACAATAAAACAAGGGGCACGCTGATCATACAGTTCAGGCACTGACATTGTACTCTCTCAAGCACAAGTATTAGAAAAAATAAAAGACAAGTGGGCAAAGAAAAACACTTCTACTGTCTGGATTGTGACACTGGGCTGTGCGTTGGTGACTTTTTTAAAGCATCTTCATCACAACGGTAGTGGGCAATTAGATATACCTTTCCTACTGTATTTATGTTGATGTTTTAGTATTTACAAGTTTCATGCTCCGGTTTCCTCCCACAGTCCAAAGACATGCAGGTTAGGTGCATTGGCAATCCTAAATTGTCCCTAGTGTGTGCTTGGTGTGTGGGTGTGTGTGTGTGTATGTGTGTGCCCTGCCTGGGGTTTGTTTCCTGCCTTGCGCCCTGTGTTGGCTGGGATTGGCTCCAGCAGACCCCCGTGACACTGTAGTTAGGATATAGTGGGTTGGATAATGGATGGATGGATGTTTCTGTTACAACATTACAGACCAAGCACACTCTTTCATACAGTTAAGGCTAAGAGGTGCAGGGGCCACTTCAAGGAGTTCAGCTCTGGTGTCTCTGCAGTAAAAGCAGGACTTCAAATAGCCACTGGTGGTAATTTTTGCCAGGACATACCCTGGCATACCAGTGGTACCAGAATTTCATTGTGTTTGGAGTCAGGACGTGAGAGAGAATAAGTACTTAAGTGGTGAGAAGTAGATAGTCTAGACAGTAGATAGAGCTGAGAACTGGCAGAGTTTTTTTAGTAGTTTGAGGTGAGCTGGTGGAAAACATATGGGTGGGCTCGGAATGGCAGCACGTATTTTGCTGCTTATTTTGAACTTTTTTTGTTCTCTGTGTGTTCATCCCTCCATTATTTATTATATTAAAATGCTATTTTGTATATGTTTTAGCCTCCATGGGATCAATATAGGTAACAAAGGCTGCAGTGGGAGCAACCACCCAACCGAAGCTCAACAGATATGTACAAAGGAATTTATGGCATATTATTTTCTATCTTTATAAGTGAATTTTTGTTTTATTGTTTAATTTTAGCTATACTTGTAACAGCATGGCACTCTAAGCTTGTAGGAGGGAAGTACACTGAGTAAAATAAATTGAGATTGAAGTAAATCTGATCTGCTGTCTGGGGCCTGCACAACTTTTCTGATTACACCTTAACCCAAATAGTAAGTATATTGTGCATTATTAGTACAGTGGAACCTCGGTTCACGAATGTCTCGGTACACGTACAATTCGGTTTACGACCAAAAAGTTCACCAAACTTTTGCCTCGGTTCACGGCCACACACTCAGTATACGATCAAGCCAGTTTCCCTTTAGGTTTGTACATGTTCAGTCTCTTCCTGTGCATTTCCTGTGCAGCGAGCGAGTGAGCAAGAGAGAGAGAGCGCGACACACATACACAGAGGCACACGAGACAGAGGCACACACACACAGGCGCGCGAGACAGAGACACACAAACACAGGCGCGCGAGACAGAGACACACACACACAGGCGCGCGAGACA
>JANRMT010062800.1:7736272-7756687 GCA_026402145.1 Polypterus bichir lapradei
ACACAGGCGCGCGAGACAGAGACACACACACACAGGCGCGCGAGACAGAGACACACACACACAGGCGCTCCAGGCTCGCGAAAGAGACACACACACACATGAAAGAGAGAGAGAGAGCGAGCAAGCAAGCGAGAGAGGGAATGCTGGACGCATAAGGTAGAAAAGGCTTGTTTTTGTTTTCAGTTCTGTTTACAGCGATCGGTTCATAGCGTGCTTTGTTGCAATGTTACTTTTCTTGGTGGTTTATTAAATTATGGATTTTTCAAATGTTCATTTTTTTCCCTGTGCTTAAAACTCATTAAAAAAAGTGTTTTTAGCGAGCGGTTCCTAGCACTATAGCGTGAACTATTGCAGTGTTAGTTTTCTCTGTTGTTCAAGGTTTTCTCAGTGTTATTCAAGTTTTTACATTTAGTTTACTATTACGCTGTGCATTCTATGGTATTATTAACTATATTTGTGCTTAAAAACTAAACAAATATATATTTACATACAGTTCGTACGGTCTGGAACGGATTAATTGTATTTACATACAATCATATGGTGGAAATTGCTTCGGTTCACGACCAAATCGGTTTACGACCAGAGTTTTGGAACGAATTATGGTCGTGAACCAAGGTTCCACTGTACTGCTATTACTACTGGTATTCTAGTATATGATAGCTCACTGGGCTTTTCTGTCTAACTAATTTTTCTTGTTTCCATGTTCATGTCAATATAGTGGTTTGGTTCACCACCAGTTTCTTTTGTGTATCTCAAATGTTTGCTTACATACAGTACAGGCCAAAAGTTTGGACACACCTCCTCATTCAATGTGTTTTCTTTATTTTCATGACTGAAGGCATCAAAACTACGAATGAACACATGTGGAGTTATGTACTTAACAAAAAAAGGTGAACTAACTGAAAACATGTTTTATATTCTAGTTTCTTCAAAATAGCCACCCTTTGCTCTGATTACTGCTTTGCACACTCTTGGCATTCTCTCGATGAGCTTCAACAGGTAGTCACCTGAAATGGTTTTCACTTCACAGGTGTGCCTTATCAGGGTTATTTAGTGGAATTTCTTGCTTTATCAATGGGGTTGGGACCAGCAGTTGTGTTGTGCAGAAGTCAGGTTAGTTGGACGATCATTTATTTTTCAACAGGACAATGACCCCAAACACACCTCCAGGCTGTGTAAGGGCTATTTGACCAAGAAGGAGAGTGATGGAGTGCTGTAAATGGTCATGAAAATAAAGAAAAAACACATTGAATGAGGAGGTGTGTCCAAACTTTTGGCCTGTACTGTATGTTTTAACATTCTTCTGTTCTTTCTGGCAAACGGGAATTGCTTGAATCATGTTTTCATTTGCCTATAAACTTCTCGACATAGTGCACTCAGCATCAATATGTATTCAAACTCTTTTCTCTGAGACTTATACACTCTTGAGAAGGTACCTGTAGTGCCATAGCAAAAATTACTAATTAATGCCAGATTGAAATGCTAACATTACAGCTGGGTTACAGTATAGGCAAAGCCACCTGCTTAGTTAACCTCACAGAGAACCCTGGAATGTAAGCATCGGGTGATGAATCATAAATTAAAATGTCAAGGAAGAGGAGTTGTGTCCAGAATGTCAAAAAGAGATTTGCCAAATCCAAAAGTCAGTCATTATCTAAACCACTTAGTCCTGAACAGGGTCATGGGAGTTGCTGGAGCTTATCCCAGCTAGCACAGGGCACAAGGCAGGAACAAACCCTGGACAGGGTACCAGTCAATTGTAGTTCAAACACATAAACACACACCCCAACTACACACTAGGCCCAATCTAGTATCACCAGTCCTCTTAACTTGTATGACTTTGGACTGTAGGAGGAAACCCACACAGACATGAGGGTGTGACACCCCGTGTAGTGGGAACTGGGATCACCAACATGCAAACTCCACACAGGGAGGACGCAGAATGCAAACCCTTGTCTCCATACTGTGAGGCGGCAGCACTATCACTGTGCCCCTGTGCCACCCCCCAAAGCTAAAAGATTAAGCAGAAATCAAAGTTAAAATGAACAACTATAGATTTTAAGTACCAAAATTCAACAGAAACACACTCTAGGAATACTTCAAGAAGGCAAGGATTCAGGGCATCAGGTCAGATAACAGAACAGAAAAATAACAGAACATAGCCTATGTGACGCAGCAACAATAAAAATAACAAAAGAAAAGCAGTGACGAGGCACTTATTTGCAGTAAAAGAACGTTATTGAGAGCTCTGTCCCCAACGGTAACAAAAAGTGACAACCTCTCAGTGAAGGTTGTCTGGTTAAAGAAGACCAAGGTTTTGATGCTGCATCGATGGCAGGGATCCCAGGGTTTGGTCAGAGCTCTGGAGGAAACAAGAAATATAATTAGTGGCAGCGCCCCCTGTTGCTTTGAAGTGGCACTGACAAGTCTGCCTTTGGTGATGACTGGATGGATAGTTGAATGACCTTCAGTGACTGAATTCTTTAAATCTTTTTCTTAATGAATCAAGGCTTTTAAAGTGACTGTTAGTGTGTAACGTGTTTTTTTTTTTTTTGTACATGTACTCTCCATGTTTTACACCACTTTTTTTCCTGTCAGGTTTGTGTATTGAATTTATGTAGAAAAGCTCTGTGAGGTGTCAATATATGTTCATTGATTATATATCCAAACACGCATTTCCTTTGCCTTGCAGTTATATGAGTTTTTCTTTCAATTAACAATTGTATGATGGGAAGAAATGAATGAGTCTGTTTTTTTCCCCATGTTAAGAAATAATGGCAATGCCATGCCTGGAACTAAACAGCATAATCTGGTTTGAATTGAAAGTAAGAGAAGCTTAACAATTTTTATAGACAAACAAATAATGAAGAGTGGCAGGTCAAAGCATTTGCAAAACAGAAATCATGTGCCGTGTAACAAATTGCCATTCAATGAAATACTGTGAATTAAAGGAGTGATAATATAAAAGACCTAATAAATGAATCCATTCATACAATGTACATGTACTGTACATGTACAATGGAAAAAAACAACTCAGAACAAAAATTGTGCATTAGAAAATGCCAGTCCTTTCCTCGAGCCTGTGTTTGAATCCAAAATGCATTAATCCCATAATGCACATCTATTGGAAAACCATAATAGCTCAAATTAACTGTGTCTCCTAAGTAACGCAAAATTGCTGGATATTATCCCTCCCCTGACTCCCCACCTCACCATTTATGGGGTCATACATCATCAGCATCTTCAGAAAAGAGAAGCTGACAGACACTAACGTAACTCTTTTTAAATGCAAAGCGAGACGTGTTCTGTATTGTGGCAAATTGGGGGCAGAGCTGCAGAGTGTTTGTTGTGCCATTCTGCGAAACACCTGCTAGGCTTGTACTGCTTAGTAATGTACACAGTGTTGGATGCTCAGTGTGAAAGCCATGGATTGGATTCATTCAGCAACTCTTCAAAATCTATTCCCACAGCATTTACCGGAAATCTTTTAAAGACAATTTTGCACAAAGGACATTCCATTTTTTTTAGTTTGAAATTATAAAATCCAACAAGCTTTGCCCTTGCACCGCATAATATCTCTGATGACAATTATGCTCTAATGCTACATTAAGTTACTGGCATACTAAACTTCAGGCTCTAAAGATCTCCAAGTGTGTAGTTTTAAGTTCGAATTTCAAAGACGTCTAACTTGATCTCAGGGAAGCGTGTTACATTTTGAGTCTGAGCATCACCCTACTATCACTCTTAAAGATCTGTTAAACTTGTTTTATGGTTTTCTGCAGAACAATTAATGAAAAAAGTGTTTGACAGAGAACATCAACATTAGGAACAGCAGAACACGGGGACACAGTTGGAAACGTGTGAAGGGTAAATTTCGCACAAACATTAGGAAGTTTTTCTTTACACAAAGATCGATAGACACTTGGAATAAGCGACCAAGTAGTGTGGTAGACAGTAAGATGTTGAGGACTTTTAAAACTCGACTTGATGTTTTTTTGGAAGAAATAAGTGGATAGGACTGGCGAGATTTGTTGGGCTGAATGGCCTGTCCTCGTCTAGAGTGTTCTAATGAGCTCCACAACAGACCATGTTCAATACTGAGAGATGTATTGTGGAGAATTCGTTCCACTTACAGTGCTGCCCCAAAGTCACAACAGCGACAAAACAACTGCAACAACACAAATCAATCACGACATAAGTAATAGTATGCTTAGCTTGTATTAGAGTTCATTCACATCGAAACCATTTTCTAGCATTTCAGTGTTAGACGAGAACGCTCTTAAACTCTTTGTAAAGTTATTTTTCATTATTTGCAATAACACTATTCACATCTAAATATTATAGCGGCGAACTGTTTGGAAAACTGTCAGCAGCAGTTTTCAGGTGTTTTCAGCCAAATGCTTTTTCTATTGAAATTAATAATAAAATAGACAAATAAATATAATAAAACTTTTTTTTTAAAGGAAGTCAATGCGTCTTCCCTCTGGAATCAGACAGGTATGAAGCGAAAGCTTCTAAACTGTGTGGGGAAAAATGATCAAAGCCCTTAGACAGTGCAGACACGGGTTTATTCATTGGGCTGGTTAAACAAAACCCAAACAGAACCCAATAGGCACGTCTTGTTTGGGTGCTGTATTATCTCAGATTGTTGATGAACACCCCATTACATATTTAAACCGTATGAAGCAGTTGATGCAGTAAGTCACTTTGTTAAGCAAGGGAATTAAGCTGACGATGTGTGTGAGATACTGGCCAGTACTTTTGCTTTCTAGAGCAGTTCCATTGCAGAGAAAATGCACTTTCATTCAGGCCGACATCAGAGAAATGCTAAATTGTTTGTGATCATGAACAAGTCTCATATCTCACTGTAACAAAAGCCTTTTTAAATGACTGGTTGTCTAATATAAGGAGTTCTTCTTTGGGCTGGAGCTCTTGCGTCTTGCAGACCACTCATGGAGTTTGTGGCCCCATCTCTAAAGTAGCTTGACAGCTCTGAAGATGGCACCTATGAATTTTTTCAATTCCAGGATGACCGAAATGGAGTCAAACATCTCTTGAAATTAGTTAAGTCTGTTTTGAAAGACTCCAATATTGTTATAAGAATAAAGTTTGATCAAAAGGGTTTTATCTGGGCAACTCTGAACCCAATACGTGACAAATATCTGTGCTCAGACTATGATGATACCTCATTTTCAGTATTGTGATTGCCAGGCTTTAAAGCATTATAGACATACAGGGTGGTCCAGATCGAATTATGCAGGTCCAGATCGCCTGGATGACTTAGATTTATGTGAAGACGATTCCAGTTCAGCACGAAGACGATTCTTCATGTCGTCAGTTCGCACACTTCTCGATGGTCCGGGGTTTTTCGGGTGATTTTCTATGTAATAAACTTAATAAGTTATAGCGTAATGAAAATTGCATAATTAGATCTGGACCACCCTATAGAAGGCATGTTGGTGGCATAACACTCACTTCCATACTCCACAAAACCTACAAAATGGTGATAGGCAATGTTGTCAAGCTTATTTTCCCTGCAAAATATTTCCTTGAAAACATTTGAAAAAATGCTTGTAAAATGGCAAAAAAGCTGGCAATTTACAATGTTCAAATGTGAATGGGCCCTAAAAGAACCACTGAGCATTATAAAAGGCTCTGCTGTTAGACCCAAATGAATATTTGGATGAATGTCACCGTATCGGTTACGACTCTATCCGTCAGTAGCTCTGTCTCTGTCTGTGTGCTTGGTTTGCTGGCCATTGTTTTGTTCAGGTGTTCCAGCATGTCCATTGTCCGGCTGTTGTGGGATTCTCCATGCCAGGGTGTGGTAACAATTTTTTTAGAACTTTAGAACAAAGGGCTTTATCAACATTACTCCTGGTAGAGCCCAAGAAATGCTGAGCAAGCAACGTAACTTATTAATAATACATAGAAATGGTATGTGAAAAAATTATATTGCATAAGATGGTTATGCAACAAGTGTACAATATAGGAAATCTGGCAAAATCCCCATTAAGCATTTATTTATTTATAAAGCACTTTAAAAACAACATCAAGGCTGACCAAAGTGCTGCATAAGAAAAAAAAAGAAAACCCAACATATCAGACACACAAAACCAAAGGGTAAATGAAACAGAAACACATAAGAAATGAAGAGATTCTTAATAAAAAGTATACAGATAGCCAACATATCATACTGGGTTAAAAGCCAGAGAGTAAAAATGTGTTTTTAAATAGGATTTAAAGACAGCTAGCGAAAGAGCCTGCCTAACGTGCAACGGCAAATCGTTCCAGAGTTTTGGGGCTGTAACTGAAAAAGCTCGATCACCTCGGAGTTTGCATCGTGTCTTGGGAACACGTAAAAGCATCCGGTTTGCTGACTTGAGAGAGCGAGACGGGACGTAAGGGTGCAGAAGTTCCAACAAATAAAGTGGGGCACAACCATTAAAAGATTTAAAAATAAACACAAGGATCTTAAAATGAATTCGAAAACGAATTGGAAGCCAGTGAAGGGAAGCCAAAATCGGGGTAACATGCTCATGCTTTCTTGTGCCAGTTAAAAATCGAGCAGCAGCATTTTGCACCAACTATAGGCACGCAATGGAGGCCTGCCTAGTTCCAAAAAGAAGCGCATTGTATCTCTGTTTCAAGGTTGTGCTTAGACAAAACAGGCTTGATTTTTTACAGCCGCCTCAACTGGAAAAAGCAAGATTTTACCACTGCGTTCACATGGCTATCAAGTTTTAAAGTGGAATCCATTTTCACACCTAAATTTGTGATCATGGATTTCTCAAATTGAGCCACAGTGGAAAGGTTGATGCAGGGGGTCCAAAAACATGTAGCAAAAACATGTTTAAGGCTTTACTCGTTTGGAAAATGTTATTTGATATTACGTCTAATGTATGGAATTGCTGACTACTGGGGGGGATGCAGAACAGCTTATGTGTAGCGTAGAATTTGTCTGTCTGGTTCACGTTACATTGCATAAACTGGAAGTAGTGGATACAATGGACTCTTTTGCGGACATTAATCTGCACCCATGGGGTTTCAGAACTAAAAAACGGAGAAGGTCAGTGGCAAGTTTTCTGGACTTGCAGTGCTCTTTGTGGTGAAGGTGTGCCAGATGAGAAACGACAAGACTTTCGGATGTTGTTGATAGGACTATTTTTGTTAATTTTTACATTTCAAAAACCAGAAAACAGTTTATTTTTCATTTAAAGATTGGACTTTGTGGACTGTGTGTGTGTGTTTATTGTCTGGGAGTTTAATATGTATGTACAAATATGGTATAGAGTATGTATTGTGTGTCATAGTTGTATACATTTACAATCAATATGGATCCAGATGGGAGAGGTCATCTCTAACTAATATGCTGGAATTCTATGAGGAAGCATCAAAATGATACGATCAGAGAGGGGCATATGATATCATTTATCTTGATTTCCAGAAGACATTTGATAAGGTCTCACATGAAAGGTTAGGCAGATAATCTACAATCAGCTGAAGTATTACATTGGGACCTGGACAGAATACTGATATGTGGCAGATTAAATTTAATGTAAGGAATGAGAGGTATGACAAAGGGGAAGTAGACATTTTAGATTTGATTACACAATTGAAGGTCTGAAACTTGAAAGCCCCCCCCCCCCCGCCTCAATGAAAGGGACCTAGGAGTGGACAAGGAGTGGATAGTGCACTTGTATCTTCTTCTCCTCGAGTCCTTAAAACCAGTAGTTTCATATGCCATGCCAATGGCGGGCACAGGCTATGGCTCTGTAGGTGGCCGCGGTGAGGTCCTCTATGGTGCATGGTTCTTCCAGGAATCAGTAGATCAGGAGGAGTTCCATCGTCTGTCTTTCCGCACAGTCACACAGGTCAATGTCACCAGAGTATCCCCACTTGGTCATGATGACTTTAGATCTGTCATTTGTGGTGTGCCAGTCCTTGTCTCTATCAAAATCCAGAGAGTGTACAGAAGCCATTAAGAAGGCTAACAGAATGTTTGAATATAGATCACAACATATGGCATATAAGCAGAGGTGGGTAGAGTAGCCAAAAATTGTACTCAAGTAAGAGTAGCGCTACTTTAAAATAATATTGCTCAAGTAGAAGTAAAAAGTAGTCCACCAAAAACTTACTCAAATAAGAGTAAGAAAGTACTTGGTGAAAAGACTACCCAAGTACTGAGTAACTGTTTGAACATAATAAATGATTTATTTTTTAGAAATGTTGTAATAAGACAGACAAAAATATAAAATAATGTGCAAATTTTGCTATTTCCAAATAATAAAATAAAAAAATGAGTAAAAATAAATCACATCTTTACAAAATAAAGATGCACAAATAGCATAAAGTTCCAAATCTCAGTTTTTCAAAACAAAGCTTTTGAAGCCGATACCTCCAGTAGGTAACATGTATGTTTGAACAGTGCAAACTGCTTACAGTGATGAGCTATCCTGTACACCGACAGTATAATACTGCATATGCACTTTGTGGTGTAGCGGGTCCGCGGCTTATAGACGGGAGTGTATATATATGGGTCAGCACAAAAAAGAAGGGGGAATCAAAGAAAAGGAGAAAAGACATGAGGTTAAAAGACATGAAAGGCAGGCTTGGGAACGACGATCTGGTTCTTGCAGTGAAGCTGTGACCGTTTAACAGTGAACAGGAGCCCCACATGACTAAAAAGTCTCTTACAGACTGCAAGACGCAGGAAGTTTGTGTGTGGTCACGTGACTTCATGGCTACGTCTGATTGGTGAAACAGTCATGCAGTAGATCCACTGGCAACTTCTCTTTTGTAAAAATATAGTTTAACTAGCGACTGGGAGCCCAATCGAATTGGGCTACAAATTCTACGTTTGTGAAATCCATACTTTCTCTGCAAAGAATTATTTGGTTTTTTAAGTACTTGAAATGATTTTGTTATCATGGCACTGATTTGTGTTTAAAATAGACCTTTTCGGCCGATGTAATGAAGAGCTTCCTGTTTAAATGGGGCTGTGAGACGTGAACTCAGCTCTTCGGCGCACCTCATTTGATTTTTTTCGGCAAACAAATTTTCAAAACAAACTGTATTTTACGACTCTAATCAGAGTCAGAGTAAAAATTATGTTGGCGTGGTCATTTTAGATCTGAGATCGGCTACAATTTAAACAATGACCATTGTTAATACCAACCGTCATTACTCAGTTTGCCAATAGATGTCAGGAGGACGGATGCCGAAACCGAATTGCCCAAAGATAGATTTTGACGTAGCAAGCAAATGGCGATATGTTCTAAATTACTTATGGTTCCGGAGCTGTCGAAGGGTTTAAGTCAGTCGACGATGTTAGTCCTGGAAAGTACGCCCCACCAAACCAACGTTCCAAAAACCAACCGAACTTACTGTTATCTGCTCGAACCAACACCGACTTACTATACTCGGCCGTCCAGCGGCGTCACTGAAGCATTTGAACATTCTTAGCCAATCATGCAATACTGCGTCCGCGTTTGCCACGTTATGTTCTAACTACAGAGGCAGAGACCCATTGCATGGTTCTAACTTGTATTGAGTCGAGGTATTGATGCGAACACCATACATATGAGGTATTGACCCGAACACCATACGTATGGGGTATTGACGTGAACACCATACATACGGAGTATTGACGTGAACACCATACATATGGATAGTATCAAATTATATATAAGGATGTATAAATGGAAAAAAGTAATGAGTCGAGTGTTGCCCAATGTAGCGGAGTAAGAGTAGCGTTTCTTCTTCACAAATGTACTCAAGTAAAAGTAAAAAGTATGGTGCAGTAAAACTACTCTTAGAAGTACAATTGTTTTAAAAAGTTACTCAAGTAAATGTAACGGAGTAAATGTAACTCGTTACCACCCACCTCTGCATATAAGTCAAGGAAGGTTATGATAAAATTATATAATACACTAGTGAAGCCTCATCTGGAGTACTGTGTGAAGTTTTGATCTTCAGGCTACAAAAAACACCTAGCAGTAGTATAAAAAGTCCAGAGAAGAGTGAGTAGGCTGATTCCAGAGCTGCAGAATATGGGTTAGGTTGGAAAGATTAAAGGAGTTAAACCTTTTCATTTGAAGCCAGTGAAATTGGAGAAGTGACCTGATTGAAACTTTTAAAATTATGAAAGGAATTAGTACAGTAGAACTAGTCCGTTACTTTAATATGAATTCAACAAGAGCCCAGGGGCACAGTTGTAAACTTGGTAAGGGTAAATTTTATACAAATATTAGAAAGTGTATCTTCACATGAAGAACCATAGACACATGGAGTGAATGACCAAGAAGTGTAATATTGAGCTGGATTTTAGTGACTCTTTTAAATCTTGATTTAAGTGATTTTGGAGAAAATAGATATACAGGACTTTCAAGCTTTGTTGGGCTGAATGGACTGTTCTCATCCAATTTCTATAATGTTCTAATTTAGGTGCTTTTGTAATATATTGCCTTTTTGGCATTTTCTGGTGTGGTTGTCTTCATAAATGGGGGGTTGAGGGGAAATCACAGTAGGTTTCTGGTGTTGGTGTACTTTATCTGTAACTTTTTATTGACACAAATCTGTTTGTGACTTTGTTACCTGTCACAAAAGGGTTTCCCACAATTTTAAAACCTTTGAGATCTCTGCTTACATAATACGTAGTGTGTTCCAGATTTCCATCTTGAGTGCAGTTCTCTTTGACTTTCATCTGTGTTCTCAATAACAAGTCTACCATTTAATAAAAGAAATTCAGTTCAACCAATTTCGGTAACATTTGCCTAGGGGCAAATTAATGTGTTACTGCTATTTAGGAAGACCTTATCAAACACTTTTTTTGGCCTTTACAAGACATTCAGAGCACCAATGATGACTTTAGAAGTGAGGATAACTGTAGTACATCACTTAGTCACTTACTGCTAAAAAAGAAATTATTAACACTTTTCTTGACCTTATTAAGACATACAAAGCATCAGTGACATTTTTAAATGTACATATATTAGTCACTTACTACTAAATTGCAAGACATGACGAAAGGCATAATAATCCAAACTTATCCCAAAGTTAAGTGAAATCCCACAGTTAGTTCTTTTGATAGATAAAAAAAAACTATCATGGCAAAAATATCAGGATTGCTTGGTAGCCAATTAAGTTAGTACAATTGCTGCCATCCAGGAGTACAATAGGTGGGAAGAAGGTCTAAGCAGTCCTAAGATGCTATTGAAAAAGATGAGGCTATAAGAAGTGCTTGGACACCAATCAACAACAACAACAACAACAACAACATTTATTTATATAGCACATATTCATACAAACAGTAGCTCAAAGTGCTTTACATAATAAAGAATAGAAAAATAAAAAACACAATATGAAAACAAAATAAATCAGCATTAATTCAAATAACATCAAATAAGAGTAAGGTCCAATGGCCAGGGGGGACAGAAAAAACAAAATAAAAACTCCAGACTTTCTTTTCTTTACAGCATATAATACACATTTTACATTTTACATTGGGTATTGTCATGAAAGAAGCATTACAGAATTCCAGGTCTCAAACCTAATCAATATTTCAAAGATGTCAGTGGAAAGAAAAACATCTTTACACTATAGATTGGATGGTGTAACCAGTAGGGGGAGCCACAGAGTCCTATACCCCAGACACAATCACACCCAGTCCCAGGTTCAAACAACAACAACAACATTTATTCCTATAGCACGTTTTCATACAAATGATGTAGCTCAAAGTGATTTACAAGATGAAGAAAGAAAAAAAAAATATATAAAAATTAGGCAATACTAATTAACAAAGAATAAAGTAAGGTCTGATAGCCAGGGAGGACAGAAAAAACTCCATAGTTTAAATAGTTCTTTTTATTAAGCATAGGGCCTTAAAGAATAGGCAAGCACAGCCAAAGTACCATAACCACAGATAATTTCAAGTTTCTTCAGCTTCAAGCCACTCCTTCAATGAGCTTCAGACACTGCAACCCAATTTGGGTGAGGTGTCTTCTTTTATCTCAGACCCAGGAGTACTTCCAGTGCAGAGCATTGCCTGACAGAAACGCTAAACGGGTTAAATAGAAGTCCCTCAAAGTAGGGGTAGCATTCCCCTGCTGCATCTCCTTGTGGCACCCAAGAACCCTGACAGGGCTGTCCCACAGGACTGCATTTCCCAGACCACCCTGTGGGCATTCATTCAGGTATTGTAGCTCAGGGAGGCTGCCATCTATTGTGTCGGAGCAATTAGTCCAAACAGGCTGTCTCTCTCTGTCTGTTCATTATACTGGCATCCTGACCGGGTAAGGAACCTTGAACCATTCCACGTCTGTCCATGCTTGGTGTCCATGACAATTGTTATATAAAAAACTGACTTTGCAGCTTGGGTATGAGAACAGAGAGGCATTTTCTAGTTTTAGCATAACTGGGAATAGGTGGTCCAGCCCTCAGGCCAAAGTAGAATTAAGATTTTATCACAGAGATCAATTCAATTTAATTTATTTTTGTACAGTGATCCCTCACTATATCACACTTCGACTTTTGCGGCTTCATTCCATCGCGGATTTTATATGTAAGCATATCTAAATATATATCACGGATTTTTCGCTGGTTCGCAGATTTCTGCGGACAATGGGTCTTTTAATTTATGGTACATGCTTCCTCAGTTGGTTTGCCCAGTTGATTTCATACAAGGGACGCTATTGGCAGATGGCTGAGAAGCTACCCAATCAGAGCACGTATTACGCATTAAATAAAACTCCTCAATGATATACGATATGCTTCCCACACGGTGCTTCGCATACTTAAAAGCCCAAACACCACCTATTTGATTTTTGATTGTTTGCTTTTCTCTCTCTCTCTCTGACATTCTCTGCTCCTGACGGAGGCGGTGTGAGCAGAGGGGCTGTTCGCACACTGGCCTAGAGGATATGGACGCTCCTCTAAAAAATGCTGAAAAACTACCTTCACATTGCTCCCTTCCTTGCAGCTGCTCTGTTGCGCGGTGCTTCGCATACTTAAAAGCCCGAACAGCCCTATTGATTTTTGATTGTTTGCTTTTCTCTCACTCTGTCTCTCTGACATTCTCTGCCCCTGAAGCGCACTCCTTTGAAGAGGAAGATATGTTTGCATTTTTTTTAATTGTGAGAAAGAACTGTCATCTCTGTCTTGTCATGGAGCACAGTTTAAACTTTTGAAAAAGAGACAAATGTTTGTTTGCAGTGTTTTAAAGTCAATGTCTCTACAACTTCCTGTGTTTCTGTGCAAATCTGTGACCCAAGCGTGACAATATAAAAATAACAATATAAACGTATGGTTTTTACTTCGCGGATTTTCACCTTTCGCGGGGGGTTCTGGAACGCAACCCCCGCGATCGAGGAGGGATCACTGTATAGCGCTATTTACTAAGTGCAGGCAGAGAGCACTCTGACAAGTTCTCAGGTAAAATGCAAGTATAGATTTTACAAATTACTAAATGAAGAATTAGTACTGATAAATATGCAGATTTATTAAAACACAGAGAAAACAATATACAAACTGATATGGAAACCAACAATATCTGTCCATTAATGAATTGTTGTGATATGGCCAGTTGACAACAGAGAACCAGGAAAACAAAAACTCCAGTGAGCAGCATCCCTGGACAAAATGAACCTCTTGTGGGGGTGGGAGGTCCATGGTCAATCATAAAATCAAAGACAAAATCAGACACGGCCAGAGTCCTGGAGACCTCAGCCAAATAGTCGCCTACCTCCTCAAGGACGTTCTGTAGTACAGTCTGTGCTCCATAGTAGAGTCTCGCCTTCCAATTAGATGATAGAAACTATTCATTTAATGATTTTGGAGATGAATATTCCATGGGCAGAAGAGCTTGTCAGTACAGCAGTGGCACCAAGTGCCATATCAAGATATTGAGAGCAGAAACAGAACACAGAGGTTTTGTAACAGTTTATAAATATTGTAATACTTATATTTTTGCAAAACTGACTAACAAACAGATGCAATATGCACAGCTAACCTGTAGCTCTAATCAGGGTATGCAAGACTAAAGCAGTGAGTCTTAAGCCGCGACTCAAAAGCCGTGAGTGAAGGAGCATCTCTTACATTAGCAGGCGGATCATTCCATAAAACCCAAGTCCCATCTGAATGACAGCCGAGATGAGCGAGCACCTGCGTTTGCATTGAGTGCAGATCATTATTAAATCTAAAATCCATCTAAAATCTATTTATTTGATTTGTAGTGGCTACTATTAGTGACAAGCCAGAATTCAGATTAAATGTAACCTTAATCAAGACTAGTAACTAGTAAGACAAGTTCAGAAACAAAAAGAAAAACAGAGCGAACACAAAGCTCTTGTAAAAAGGCTAACGCTTGCACAGAGCCTGGAGGTGAAAGTTAAAACCTTTCTTTCGGTAAAATTGTGTTTTATATTCAACTAGTCAGCTGAAAAGGAACTCCACGTATACCAGTTGATGATAAAATCAACTGTGTATGCTTTGTTCAGTCTGGAAATGTTTCAGATTAGATCAGATTATTGTTATTAAAACAAAAATGGCTAATCTATACATCAGAAGTAATGATGAGTGAAACAGGGAAGCTTCGATTCATGTACAGTTTAGAGAAACCGAAACTAAAATTAATTTTGCGGTCTATTTTATTTTCGTGAAATGCAAAACTCACAAAGCAGATTTGGGAAGTTTTCATTTTTTTTTTTGGTTGGTTGGTATATCATCGTGAAGTTTGTAAGACTTACCAGAAATGTTCATGAGGTTCAGCTACTCCTGCCCTTGAAGATTAACATACACACAGATACACACATTCTCTTACTTACAGTATGTGCCACTTACCAACCAAACTACTGTATGTCTTATTTTAATTGCAAAAAACTGTCAATTTAACTAACATTTGGTGCCCTCATTATTTCAATCACTCTAGATAAAAGACTAAGTATAGAAATATAAAAGCAATGTGATATTTATTAATAAATAACAATATCAAATGCAAGAAAATAAAATAGACAGCAAAGTCTGAATATACATATAAATAATCCTATCCATCCATCCATTATCCAACCCATTATATCCTAACTACAGGGTCACGGGGATCTGCTGGAGCCAATCCCAGCCAACACAGGGCGCAAGGCAGGAAACAAACCCCGGGCAGGGTGCCAGCCCACCGTAGGGAGCTAAATAATCCTAGAAAAGCTTATTGAAAATCAGAGCTGTCAAGGGATTGGGTGACTTTTGATTTAACAGTCTGTGTTATTCATAGGGTACCTCTTCCGACATCCAAATCAGATGGTCTCACATCTCTTGATCTTTGACATTGCTTCCTACGTCGTTGCCGTTTGGTTGTTTACTTCTCTGGTCTATCGGACGAGCTATATTCATGTTAAAATGCATACATGAGGTTTTGGGACACATGCCATTGCACACATTTGATTCACCGTCTTGTCCTGATGATGAATGATTTTGATCTTTTGAGTACCTCCTTACTTCTTCCTTCCTCAAACCATAAACTAATTCTGCAGTTCCTACTCCTACAGCGTCCTTCCATGCATAAGTTCTAAATTAACTGAACAAGTTCAGTGGCACTTTGGTATGTACTTGCCATCTTTTCTTTCCACCATTAAGTTGTAAACCCATTAACACAGACTAGTACAACACAGGAAGAGTATACAAGAAGGGATGCTAGCAATGCCTGGAATTAAAGTGCAGTACATTCAGTACTGGTTTGTTTGAGAAAAATAATAAAAATTTAATATAAACAGTCAGCATTTCAAAAATTAAAGATTTTCCACTTCCACTAAAAAGAGAACAAAACAAAGAGAGTGTTTTAGGGCACCTTGCAGCCAACCCCAAATAATTTTAAATGATGATTTGAAGAAAAAAAATAACAGCACAAAATTGAGTCGTTCTGACATCTGTCTTGGGCAGACTGAATAAGATGGCGGTTCCTCAGTCTATGAGGAGTTTTGAGAGGAAGAGGTTTAGCTCAGGTAGACAGACCCTGGAAGTGACATCAGATATGGGATGATGTCAATGTTTCTTTTTTTGCAGAGGGAGGAGAAGAGGGTTTGTTATTATGCAGTGCCACCTCATATCTTGGTGGAGAACTGCAATCACTCAAGCCCATAAGTTGTTTCCCATGCGCACGTTTGTGACACAGTCTAGGACAGGTGGAAAGCAATGAATACTTCTTCCTAAAGCAACACCCACTCTTCCAAATAATCTGTTATACACCAGTAAAACTAACTGTTTTTTTTTTTACTTTCCGTCATATCAACACAGAGGAGTGTGGTAGATTTTTTCAAAAATGTCACATGCGGCATATTTTCCATGTAAAAACACACTAAAATGCACCACTGTGCACATTACTGGGGTTTCTCCATAGGAGAACATGGAACGTTCTTGCTGCCGAATATCCCTGTTACCTAACAATCACCTTATCCTAGTTGAAGATATGCACGCTTCTGGTGATTTTGATTTTTTTTCTGCTTTGCTCATTTCTTTCATTAGGGCCTACCCTGGTAGCACTGCAGGGTACACTCATGCGCCCGCTCATATTTGACTGAGTTAAAGTCATCAATTAACCTAACATGAATTTTGGGATGTAGATGAAAAACCAGAGTACATTGGGCAGAAAAATGTAAGCATGGACAGGGGTAAGATTTGGATCCATTTGTCTAGAACTCTTGGACAGCGATGTTAACCACTGCACCACTGACAAATTCTGTCATTGCAGACAGAGTACAACAGAAATCCACATAAGCCTGCTTTCTTTTTTCTCTGTTCTTGGTTAAGCAAAGGGTGGCACGGTGGCGCAGTGGGTAGCACTGCTGCCTCGCAGTATGGAGACCCAGGTTCACTTCCCGGGTCCTCCCTGCGTGGAGTTTGCATGTTCTCCCCGTGTCTGCGTGGGTTTCCTCCCACAGTCCAAAGACATGCAGGTTAGGTGCATTGGCGATCCTAAATTGTCCCTTGTGTGTGTGTGTGTGTGCCCTGCGGTGGGCTGGCGCCCTGCCTGGGGTTTGTTTCCTGCCTTGCACCCTGTGTTGGCTGGGATTGGCTCCAGCAGACCTCCGTGACCCTGAAGTTAGGATATAGTGGGTTACATGATGGATGGATGGATGGTTAAGCAAATGCACATCTGGTGAGTTTAACAGTAAGCTGTAATCAGACTCTCACTAAAGTACTATATGTCTTCTGCCTGCTAGCTGCCTTTCAAGATTTTCATGCCTACCAAGCTACCAGTGTAGAAATGATATAACTTTATGTGTAGAGCAATCCAAGAATGCAAAGCACTTATTGGATTATATTAACAACCGATGAATAAGAACAAATTGGTGAAAACGTTAACCAGTTGTTATGGTGCTTATTGATTGATTATTACATTTTCAACTCTGCAGCTCTGAGTTTCTTCCTCCAGTGAATACTAACTGTAGTTTTTTTCAGTCACTGATGTGAAAAGCTTAGTCAACGGTATTTGTGCAATTTGTGCTGGCCATGTGTGGACAACTGAATATTTTGACTTACCCCATATGGGTGTGCCCTGTAAACTGGAGCCCCATTCAAAACTCCGATTGATTTTAGAATAACTGCCATCCAAGTGACCCTAAGCAAGCCTAGAAAAGTCACATAAGGTTGTAGTTGTTCGCAGCACCAACCTGTCTGTCATAACAAATAAAATATTCCCTCCTCGTAATTATTACGATTTCTATCAAGGCTGAGAAAATCTTTTGACTTTTTTGCCCTCCATTAACTTTTATGGTTGATTATATGAGCTGAGAGTGGCGATTTGAAGCAGTATCCTTTTTTTTTTATAGATGGCGCAGATTTATGTTAACGCCACCAAAATGTGTACTCACATTGCCTTTGGCCACAAACATTAACATCTTATTGTCAAATTTGATAATGCTTTAATATTTGATAAATCAGACATTACATTCACATGCAGCCTTGTATGATGATTAGATTTACATTCCCAGGCAAAACTATATTACAAATGAGAGCCAATATTCGATAAGCAACAAAGGCAAACTGGCTCTCTGAAAAATTAGCTTAATATTATTGGAGCACAGTGATCTGCTTGAGGTGAATAAGGGCAGGAATTCAATGATAGTCAAGCAAAACACAACATCAAAATCTGTAGGCTTGAAGGAAGCCATAGCCTACTCTTAAAGGGCTGAGTTCAAGGGAGGACCACATACTGTACTCCCCAGCACTCACTTATAATAGATCAATTAAGAGTCGGTAATTAACTTAACATACATTGTCGTTGGTATATAAGGAAAAAATTAAATACCTGAAAAAAATTCAAATGGATATTTGAAGAACCTGCAAACTTGGCACAGACAGACCCCAGACTCCACGGAGACACACTCTAGGTCACTGTAAGTTAGCAGTGTTAAGCATTGTGCCGACCCCAGGGAGGCAACTGCAGCTTCAGTGGACCTTACTAATCTGGCAGATAATCACAAAACCATATTACATCATAGAAGAAATTGTCTCTTGGTGAATTTATTTAATATACTAATGCAAAACGTGCAATTTCACTGATGTTTAAACTAAGATGTTTAGTGTTGATTTACTTGTTACTTTGTGCTGTCAGAGATGTTCAGTTTCTAAGTGATTTTTGACTATTTTTAGACAGTTCGTCAGGTCAGTTCCAACTATTTAATTGATTCGGCTGCTTAATCCCCCTGGAACATCAAAGGAACAACTGTGGTTGTTCAGCTTTTTCCCTGAGACATTACAATGAACAGGCTACATGAAGAGATCCATTTATTGTTCATTGATTGGATTTCTGCAAATCCTGCATGCAGAGCTGTGGCTAAAGGAATGGGCTTTCCTGGGAACTGAGTGCCCACTTGTTAAGAGCAGTAGCATTGCCCCAATGGGTAATGTTGATGGGATCTCAACACACCCACATGATTTTTGTATGTACGTTGCAGTTTTTATATTCTTTTTAGCTTTTAGGCTGTACAGTAAAAGAATTATTTGATGATGCTTGCATTTATTTTCTTAATCTGCCTCTTTTCTGGTACATATAGTGCCCTTCATATACAGTTAGGTCCATAAATATTTGGACAGAGACAACTTTTTTCTAATTTTGGTTCTGTACATTACCACAATTAATTTTAAATGAAACAACTCAGATGCAGTTGAAGTGCAGACTTTCAGCTTTAATTCAGTGGGCTGAACAAAACGATTGTATAAAAATGTGAGGCAACTAAAGCATTTTTTGAACACAATCCCTTCATTTCAGGGGCTCAAAAGTAATTGGACAATTGACTCAAAGGCTATTTCATGGGCAGGTGTGGTCAAGTCCGTCGTTATGTCTTATCAATTAAGCAGATAAAAGGCCTGAAGTTGATTTGAGGTGTGATGCTTGCATGTGGAAGATTTTGCTATGAACAGACAACATGCGGTCAAAGGAGCTCTTCATGCAGGTGAAAGAAGCCATCCTTAAGCTCGAAAACAGAAAAAACCCATCCGAGAAATTGCTACAATATTACGAGTGGCAAAATCTACAGTTTGGTACATCCTGAGAAAGAAAGCAAGCACTGGCGAACTCAGCAACGCAAAAAGACCTGGACGTCCACGGAAGACAACAGTGGCGGATGATCGCAGAATCATTTCCATGGTGAAGAGAAACCTCTTCACAACAGCCAACCAAGTGAACAACACTCTCCAGGGCTTGGTAGCCGTATCGATATCCAAGTCTACCATAAAGAGAAGACTGCATGAAAGTAAATACAGAGGGTGCACTGCAAGGTGCAAGCCACTTATAAGCCTCAAGAATAGAAAGGCTAGATTGGACTTTGCTAAAGAACATCTAAAAAAGCCAGCACAGTTCTGGAAAAACATTCTTTGGACAGATGAAACCAAGATCAACCTGTACCAGAATGATGGCAAGAGAAAAGTATGGAGAAGGCGTGGAACAGCTCATTATCCAAAGCATAGCACATCATCTGTAAAACACGGTGGAGTCAGGCAGTGTGATGGCTTGGGCGTGCATGGCTGCCAGTGGCACTGGGACACTAGTGTAAGTGCCACTGTGGTAATAGGTTTAGCATGGAAACCTGACTCATCATTTTCCTAAGAGATTGTTACAGCTGAAATGTATAAGAAGTTGTTGATCAACAAAGAAGGCAGGCACCTCTTCATATCATAACCACAGACCAGTGGCACTCCTGGAGATGTTTGAGAGACTGGTCCTGGACTATACGAGTCCTCTTGTGGTAGAACACCTGGATCCACTGCAGTTTGCCTAATGGATAAAGATTGGAGTGGAGGATGCAATTATCTATCTGCTCCATGAGGCATATTCTCACCTGGACAAAGCTGGCAGATCAGTGAGGAATACATTTTTTGATTTCTCCAGTTCTTTCAATACCATCCACCCATCTGTGCTAAGGGGTA
>JANRMT010062800.1:7782371-7803923 GCA_026402145.1 Polypterus bichir lapradei
ACACACACACACACACACACACACACACACACACACACACACACACAGAGACACAGACAGACTCCAAAACAATCTGAATGTTCCACTGCTGAATCTCTTTTCAGACTACATATATAGCCAGAAGGCGGTTCCAGCAGCAGTGATGTCAAGGTGGCCCCGCCTCCTGGGGCTCCACCCACAAAATACAAGGACTAGATGTACATTTAGTTATATGGCACAATTACTATGTCATAGATAAACATAACAGAAATGATATACCAAATAATAATACAAAAATAACCTAAACAACCATAAAACATTAAATGCATAAGAATTCAAACTGTTACAAAACAACACGTGTATAACAATAGTGACCCAAACAGCTGTACATTCCTGAAGTGAAAACATCCATAATCTCATGAAGTTGACTTACTCTTTGGGTGAATATAGCCTTCTTATTAATACCAGCTATTAGAGTTAGGTACATGCTGGTACAGTAAAATTTCTCATTGTTAAGGTTACTATTAACATTTGTAAACAGTCATTTAGAAATAAAAGTCACAATTATAGAGAGATTTATTCATATTTTCAGATATTTTAATTTCTATAAATTCAGAAGTTTCATTTAAATATCTTCTGCATGCATCTATTACAAATGAAAGCACTGTACTCCTAAGAAATAAATGATAGCACTGTTCCAGGTTTCAGACAACACACACAACTTTTAAATGGCATTCCCCTGATGTCAAACACGACACTGATGGGGGCATAATGTTTATTTGCTGCCGTTACTTTTCTCTACAGGATTATGTCACAGGACAATATTTCACTTTATTTTAACAGCATGCGTTAAAGCATGTATCAGCAGTACCAATATTCATAACAGAGTCAAGCATTCTCCTGTGGCTTACACCACATCCAGCAATTAAGCTATTAACATCAGGGTGGCAGAAATCAATATCTTTATGATAATCTTATTTGACTAGGTATAAGAGGAATTTCAAACATGTTCTGCACATCTTTCTATTGTAGATGATCTTATTTTAGACTGGATGAACTCTGGCCACAGGGCACAAAACCCAAGACTTGGACTAGTTCACACTCCTGTGTGTTTGATTTCAGTTTACTGGACCTCATCATAAATGAACACAACAAGCCAGTCTGATATGTCCAAGGGCCATCCTAACAACTTTTTTATAGAGAGTGTCATATTTACCACACACCATACTATACAAGCAGAGGATGATAATTGTTCAGGCGCGACCTCAGACAATTATTGAAGTCGTGTCGAAGTTTTTACTAGGCTAAAAGAAGACGCTTTTTTTATTGCTTCCAAGAAGTACAATATGGGGAGTAATGTTTTTTTTTTAGTGGAAAAGTAATTGGAATATAGATTGAGGTTTGCATTTAAATTGACATGCCATAACAAACTACTGAAAAATCTCTCTACATAGTAAACCTATGATGCAGTTTTCTGGTGGAGTGGTACTCTGTATAGATTGCCATTAAACTGATAGATATGAGGAGCTGTGAAAGTTAGCAAATTGTGAAGAAGACAGAGCAGGCCAATACATTCCTAAAGCCAGGGTATTTATGTATGGCAGGATGTAACTACAATACAATACAATTGATTTTTGCATAGCCCAAAATCACACAAGGAGTGCCACAATGGGCTTTAACAGGCCCCCCAGCCTCGACTCTATAAGAAGACAAGAAAAAACTCCCAAAAAAACCCTTGTTGGAAAAAAATGAGAGAAATCTTGGAAAAGGCAATTCAAAGAGAGAGAGAGACCCTTTTCCAGGTAGGTTGGGCATGCAGTGTTTGTCAAAAAATGGAGTAAATAAAATACAATACACAAAACAGAACACAATTAATCCTCAATACAATACAATCTCTATATATAATCTTCATTTGGATCTTGATCTTTGTCCGCGAATGAATTAGAAGAAGAAGCACTAGATGGCAGTAGAGAGACAGCTAAAACATAGGCATTGCATTAAGAATCTCCTCCAGGCTTATACTACTGAAGACTGTAGTACGCCAGTCACACCTCAAAACACAGACATTCAAACTTAACAAATTGTTGTGCTTTAAATTAACTAAAGAGATCTTCATTTAGATCTTGATCTTTGTTTATCCGCGAATTCCACGCATGCGTAGACCACCTTCCAGTTTAGTATGTTGTTGTTACTCACGGATGTCAACAATGTGCCAGAATAACGAAAGGAGTGGTGGACAGTGTTACACTGGTTAGCTCCTGAGGCCTGGTTAGAGAATGAGATTGGCGAAGATAAAAGGTACGTGCCTACGTAACATATGAATGAAAGAAAGACAGTGGGTAAAATGAATGACAACGTAACAGCACGCTCCGGAAATTATTATTGTTACGTTGTAGCCTGCGCGTGCTGCGCGTCTCACAGTTGTACCGTGGCTTGCTCACATGTCAGTGAAGTGATCCCTATTTATGCTTTAAAGAGCCTGGATACCTATGTGTCCCCCTTGTATAACCATTGCTCCGTGTATATTGCCTTACTCTTTGGATTGCCACAAAGCAACCTGTGAGATTGGAGAAAGGTTGAGAAGACATCGTGAGAGGAAACGATAGCGTCATGAAAACGAGACGGACTGTGAACGAACAGAAGCAGAAATGCTGCTACACCTCCACATAATTACTATTCGGACAGTGATTCCGAGTAGGCCGTTCCTATCGAATCAATGTCCAAGGGTTTTCTTTTGTAATTTTGTTTCCCTTATAAAAAATCATAATGCTGTGCGACGAAGGGCCCAGTTCACAACTAGCAGCCACGTTTAAACAGGGAGCCCTTCACAGACAACTTTAACATGCGCAACATAGTTGGGTACACATGGCTAGTAGTAAAATAATAGTACAAGAAAAGAGCAAAATGCAAGGGTACATTATATCACATAATAGGATTCCAATTTGTTAAGGGTCCTGGAGGCCTTGGCCATCAAACTGGCTCCCACTATCCCTATCAGAATTGGGTGATGTTAAGAGTGATGTCAGTGTTGCGGCTACTGCTATTTGTTTTTAAATGGTTTGGATAGGAATATAATTCACAAACTGGTTAGGAGCAAATGACACCAAGCTAAGTGCATTGGCAGATAATCTAGAATCTGTTGAATCATTACAGAGGGACTTGGACAACACACAGGCTTGGGCAGATTTGTTGCAGATGAAATTTAATGAGATGTACACCTTGTTGTCATAATACACTTGTCACTGTAAATGTCCAGGTAGCCTGTTCAGAGGCTATGAAGAAGGCTAACAAAACGTTACTCTGTATAATCAAACAAGTCCAAGGAGGTTATGCTCCACCTTTATAACACACTGGTGAGGCCTCATCTGGAGTACTGTGTGCTGTTTTGGTCTCCAGGGTACAAAAAGGACATTACAGCACTAGAAAATGTCCAGAGAAGAGCGACTAGGCTGATTCCAGGGATACAGGGGATGAGTTATGAGGAAAGATTAAAAGAGCTGAGCCTTTACAGTTTAACACAAAGGAGATTAAGAGGAGACCTGACTGAAGTGTATAAAATTATGAAGGGAATTAGTCCACTGGATCGAGACGGTGACTTTAAAATGAGTTCATCAACAGCACAGGGGCACATCTGGAAAGCTGTTAAGGATAAATTTTGCATTTTATGAAATATTTCTTCACCCAGAAAACCATAGACACATGGAATACGTAACCAAGTAGTGTGGTAGACAGTAGAACTTTAGGGACTTTAAAAACTAGATTTGATGTTATTTTTGGAAGAATTAAGTGGATAGGACTGGTGAGCATGGCAGGAGCTGAATGGCCTGTTCTTCTCTAGATTGTTCTAATGTACTTAGCAGCTGTACCTGGTAGATGACAGCACCGCTTTTTGCACTGTTGTTTGTTTTATCAATTTGTCTTTTTTTTCTGTGCTGTTGTATAGAAAATCTTAAATAATAATAATACATCTGGACTGTGATTTCTTGAAATTACAGACTACCACTAGAAATAGGGTTATAATTTATGTTTGTGCAAATTGGATGTAAAGGATCACTGCGGTTTCACCTCCTGTACTGGCATCATGGCACCCAATTGAAAATAATAAAAAGCGGAAAAGGAGAAGGGGATAGACAAGAATAATAAAAAGGAGGATGAGAAAAGCCATAATTGTTCCACTGATAAAAACTATTCTAACTCCATATTTGAATTACTAGTTTCAATGTAGCTGATGTCTCAAAAGAATGATTCAAGTTTGTGAAAGGTTTTGCCAACAGTGTTGAATAATCTCTCAACTGGTATCTTACTCAAGGATTGCTTGCTCCAGGTTAAAAAGAGATTCAGAGTTTTCAAATGGTGAAAGGGATGGTGAAGTTTCTGCACTTAGTAATGACAGCTTCAGAAAATAAATACAAGGTTGTCATGTTAAAAATGTCATTTATTAATCATCACCAAAAACTTAATGTAACCAAAATATTAAGGAGATTTTTTACAGTTGCTTCAATATAGTTATGAGTGAAATCTCAAAAAAGCCCAAAATTCTGTTTCACTTTCTTTTCTCCCCATAATGTATTTCTGTCCTTAGAGGATTCCAGCTATTTAAAAGTTTAGCTTCAGCTGCAGAATACCACATGAACCAGATAGCACTCAACCCTATCCAGGCTGTATCATACAGACACCATTGTGACTGCTAAATTGTTTATTGACATATTTCTCAAGTGAAACCAAAATGGGGAAACTATGAACAAAATGTCATTCCAAAAAATAACTTCCAATTCAATAACATTAGTCCACCTTCAGTACTAGGTGCACTTCGGGTTAACGGGATTACAATAAGGAATAGCAGTAATTGATGCTACTACTTTATTACTGTAAAATCTCGGTCATTCATCATTCGATTAACCGTCAGTCTCCGTTAAACATCAGTCCCCCGCCCCCCCCCCCAAAAAAAAAAAAATCACACATGGCAGCACCTACTTATTACTGCACTACTACTGACGTACACTGCAAGCTCTATTTGTTGGATCGGCTCTCCCTTGTGCTATCGTATGGTGTTTTTCCCCAGCACCACATGTCATGCCACATTTTGAAATCACAGTGTCAGTTGCGTATCTTCAGTTTTAATAGTGTTTCGTAGCTTTACACTTTTGTTATAATTAATCAACTATACATTTTAATAGGCGATAAATGTATGCATGTGGTGTTTGAATTGTCACAAAAAAAAATTGAAATTATTTAATACGTACAAAATGGTGAAAGGGCTTCAAGTATTGCTTCAGTTTATGAAGTAGGAAGAACAACAGCCACCGATATAAAGCGTGATGCTGACAAAATTGAAAAACGTGTCAATTAATTTTAATGTTCTTCTGTATTGTAATTTTCTTTTTAAATTCTGTTATGTTTTGTTGCAGGCAGCTTGTGATGTGCTGTGTCGGAGAAGACAGGGTGGGATGAATGCTGTAAGTGATGGGACTGGCTGAAGGGCTTCTGCTCTGTAAGGAGGACAAGGACACGCATCTTAGGAGATGAGTGACAGAAGGAATTAGGAGGAAAGGAAAGGTGGGGGTAAAGGAAGTTTTGAGTAGGGAGTCAGGAGATAATAAGCAGGAGTGTGTGCAGTATAGATAAAAAAGAACATAACTGGCAGTAAATAAATTAACTGGTAGGGAAAACTTTCTTTTATTGTTTTGGCGGTGTGCTCTGTAACCCAGATAAGATGGAGCCCTTTTTGTTACGGAAGTAAAATGCAGAAAGCTCTGGTACCTCTGAGTTGTATTTGTTTATTAGTCTGGCCATTACAATATTATATGGATTAATTAATTTTGTCAATACTATATTATATATTGTTAATATAGTTTTATTTTGTTAATAAATATGGTTATTCACTAAACTAATCTACTGTATATTACTTTTAAAGTAAGTTATCCATCAGTTATCCATCTTTTCCCTTATCCATCATGGCCTTCGTCCTGACCCCTAATGGATAATTAAGGTTTTACTTTACTTATTTTACAAAAAAATCTTTCAGAATTATTAATAAAAAATCAGTGAAGACATATTACTGTACTTTAAATCACAAAACACAACAACGAAATGAATTTAAACTACACTAAACCATATGTCTGTCCAGAATGTCAAGCTTATCTTTAAACATTCTACAGGTTTTGATGATGCAGTACCTCATAGAGTTAGAAAATATGAAACGATGGCACAAAAACCAACACTAACTGATGATTGATCCCTCAGTGGAGATGTACTGTCTTTATAATCCATAAAATGGTACAGCTGAGTTATGGGCTTAGGATGCTGGGAATTACAAGCCATGGGTTCTACCTGTGATAGGGCTTATTGTACAGCTGTGTGTGCTGCCATTCAGTGGCACATGCAGACAAAACCATAAAATGGATGAAAATGGCGATCAAGTATGAACAGTATGGTACTATAACTCAGTGTTAGTGATGGCTGCTATGTATCTATCCAAGTCAAAACTAGTTTGCTTCATTAGTAAGTAAAATGTGGAAGTTGTTAAATTGAAAATAGTTGAATTTAAGTTGAAAAGAAAAAAGTTGGGTGTTTTTTGTTTGTTTGTATCTGTAGAATTGCTGTATGTTAAGACTGCCATAACCAAAGAGATCCATCATTTTCTGTTCTTTATTTTGGATAGTTAACCATTCTGGTCAATTTTGTTTTGAATGATGCTGGGTTCACAAAGAATTTCATTAGATCTGGTTTATTGCAACAATTAAAAATTTCCAAAGTACATTTACAAAGTCATTTTTGGATTTCTTCAGTAGATGTGGTTCCCTACTGGAAATGGTAAAGTTAAATTTACTAGCCTGCTGCTGCCCTTATCAACTGGCTGTCTACATGCAGAAAAAACTGCTTTGTACATTTTAGAAACCCACTTTGAAAGTCAAAATTAATTTTAGATTTCTTTTTTTTACAACATTATCCAGAAATTAATTGGAGAACCAGAGAAAATGAATTCTCAAGTAAAAGTTGTTTTAAAATAATAATTTTTCATGTAATTTTGTGCTTGTTAGTGGAAACTTTGTCTATTGAATAGAGGTCCTTTCTGGTGTGCTTTCCAAACAAATGTCCTTGGACTACCTCCACACTGAGATTATGATTATTGTATAGACCTCTTTTCCTAAGGGAAAAAATTGTATTGTTGTATAGACCTTCTACTGCCTAAGGGAAAATTTTGTCATTGTCAGTCAGTCAGTCAGTCAATCATTTTCCAGCCCGCTATAACAACAAACAGTAAACGTTACTAAGTTGTCATTAGTTGATTCTTTCTTTACTGTATTCTGAACAGAGACTCTATTATGTTTTAAATAGTCTCACTGGGTCTTATCACTATCCATCCATTATCCAACCCGCTATATCCTAACACAGGGTCACGGGGGGTCTGCTGGAGCCAATCCCAGCCAACACAAGGTGCAAGGCAGGAACAAGCGTGCACACAGGGCGCCAGTGCACACACACTAGGGAAAATTTAGGATTGCCAATGTACCTAACCTCCATGTCTTTGGATTGTGTGAGGAAACCAGAGTACCTGGAGGAAACCCACACAGACACCAGAAGCACATGCAAACTCCACACAGGGAGGGCCCGGGAAGGGAACCCAGGTCTCCTTACTGCGAAGCAGCAGCGCTACCCACTGCACCACCGTGCTGCCTATTTTGCCATTGTTTAAACTGGAATCTATGGCTATGGATGACTACTACTTAAAAATGTACTTATTTTAAGCACCTTCAACTTGGGAAAGGTGATATATAAATAAAATGTATTATTATTATTATTATTATTATTATTATTATTATTATTATTCTCTTTTTGCTCCATAAGCGCTAGTTTCTTTTTTGTTGAGAAGAAAGTCAGCTTATTAAAAGCAGGCATCAGTTACAGAAAATTAAAACAATTACGCCTTTCAGTCTCCAGGGTATCAAGGAAACAGTGAGATGGCATCAGGTGACCAGCAAATGACAGAGACTCATTGGTGTGACCAAAGCATGGACTTTCTTATTTCATTTGCTTTGTTTCCACCCTCCCGGTGGCGCAGTGGTAGCGCTGCTGCCTAGCAGTTAGGCGGCCCGGGTTCGCTTCCCGGGTCCTCCCTGCGTGGAGTTTGCATGTGCTTCCGGTGTTTGCGTGGGTTTCCTCCCATAGTCCAAAGACATGCGATTCTAAATTGACCCAAGTGTGTGCTTGGTGTGTTTGTGTGTGTGTCCTGCGGTGGGTTGGCACCCTGTCCAGGATTGGTTCCTGCCTTGTGCCCTGTGTTGGCTGGGATTGGCTCCAGCAGACCCCCGTGACCCTGTGTTTGGATTCAGTGGGTAGGAAAATGGATGGATGGATGTTTCCACCCTCTCCTATGGAAATTACAAATAAATTTTTGTGGTGGACCCCCGAATACTTTTTAAACCTCTTATTGTTTTATGCTTACCCAACTTTTTTCTAGCCGACTATCTATATACTGTATATACACATATATCCATGCAAATGTGGAATTAGCCTAGTTGGTTAAACTTTGGTATTGATGATTAGAATGTATTAGTATTGGATAAGCTGCTTGTGTTGAGAATTTAAACTTATGTAATAATGAATTCGCAATCAAGTTAAAGCAACATGTGTTGTATTTGTGAGCTTTAGGTTATATATGAGTTAATTATTAAAGGCTTGTTTGCCAGCTGGTTCAGACACTGGTGTGAGGTAATGATAAGTCAAGGTCAGTGTGTAATACAAGAACATCTTGTGTGCGGGTTCTTATCTCAACTCTAATGGTGAGAATTGAACAGTCTATAATATAGTTTCAGACACCTGCACAGGGTATGAAGTATTGATGGTCAGTTCCAGTCAGGTGATGGACATTAGATAATGGTGGGCATTATGTGAAGGTGGGAAGTGCTAGAAGGAGGAGAGTATTTTGCATAGTTGATAAGAAATGCTATATAGATAGATACTTTATTAATCCCAAGGGGAAATTCCCATATACATTCATTACATTGCTGTGTAATAAAGATTATGGTATATGATTTAAACTTCCTCCTCCCTGTCTTTGCTTAACAGTCATTTCTACCTCACAAGTTAAAAAAAAAATTCTGAAATGAATAAAACAGTGGGTGGCACAGTGGGTAGCGCTGCTGCCTCGTAGTAAGGAGACTTGACTTCGCTTCCCGGGTCCTCCCTGCGTGGAGTCTGCATGTTCTCCCCATGTCTGCGTGGGTTTCCTCTGGGAACTCCAGTTTCCTCCCACAGGCCAAAGACATGCAGGTTAGGTGCATTGGCGATCCTAAATTGTCCCCAGTGTGTGCTTGGTGTGTGTGTGTGTGTGCGCGCGCCCTGCGGTGGGGTGGCGCCCTGCCCGGGGTTTATTTCCTGCCTTGCGCCCTGTGTTGGCTGGGATTGGCTCCAGCAGACCTCCATGATCCTGTAGTTAGGATATAGCGGGTTGGATAATGGATGGATAAAACAGTGTAGCCCTTTATTTCTAATTCAAGTGTCTAGTATTCAGTTGTCCCAGACTTTTACATATTTATGTATTTGGTTTTTAAAATTTTCATAAATTTTAGTGGTAGGGTGTTACCGTGTTAGCCATTATGGATGAGAAGTCAAGCAAAATGACACCTTTTATTGGTTAACTGAACAGATTACAATATGCAAGCTGGATTTTACAAATTGCATTACAATAAATAAATTACACATCAATCAGGCATTCTATGCATTCATCTTAAATTTTACCTTCTCTCTACTTTATTTCACATTTAAATGAAAAACATTCATGCACTTAAACTAGGCTATCACACATTTTCCACAGTCTGTAAATGATGTCCCTTGTAGTTACTGCCATCCTGGCTTTCGTTCTGCCATTAGACTCTCAATAAAAGAAAGGTGACATTTAATTGCCCTCGAAGATTCCAGTATATGACAAAGTAGACACTCCCCTCCCTCGAGAGATCCGCCTCCTATAAGTCCATCCTATGTATTTCTAACCACACAGCACACATTTACTGCTGTCACTGGGCACCGATTTTCTATTTTGTTGAAACATATTCAGCGTGACCTTGTGCAGGACAAAGCAATTAACATTAATAGATGGATGGTAGAGTACATTCAAACAACCTTTTTCTGCAAAGAGCTTTTTTGATTTAGTAGGCTTTAAATATAAAACAACAATCATGAACTGCTTAAATTAAAGTAGCAGTGCCATGAGCAAGACAAACAACAGCAAAATGTACACATATTTGGAATTTTAAAGTAGAAACTAATGTCACTTTTTTAGTATTTTACAAAATGCATCATTTTAATATATCCAATATGTTTGAAAATAACTGCACAAAAAAAAGCAATGTTATTCTGGAAGGAAATGGACAAGGTGTAACGCTCCTCTGTTTGAAAGCAAAGGGCCTTTCATAAGCACGCCCACATCAAATTATAAGATTGAGAACTACTTCTTTTAAATAGACACTAATTATTCATTTCATTGTGGTCTATGGCAATCCACGCAGAAACTCGAATGTATTTCAAAATAAAAGTCCAGTGTTAACGTGAGCCAAAAATAGGAAAGATTTATCAACAGTTACAAGTGTGCCACTTGTAAGCTCTCAAAGGGAACTATTCATGGTCTGTTTTAAAAGCAGGCAGACATTGGTGAATATGAATGAATTGGTCATTGTAACAATTACTTGTTGGACAAGAGGTTTTTCTAACATATTTGCCTTTCATTTTCCTTTGAAGTGCAAATTGAATTATTAATCCTAAACATTTTCTAGGGTTAACAATCCAATGGCTAGAAAGTACAGGTTTTTAGTCAGTTATGGATCAGTCATGTCATATATGTTAAGAACAGTAACTTGGGTTGAGTTGCCATTTTACAAGCTGTTACTGGTTTATAAGATAGTTTCCTGATTTTCCTAGGTTTCTTTGACATCCCCAAAATTATTTTCTTCCATTGTCCACCATCCTAGACATTCTTTGGGGAGGTGGGGACTTATTTTTTTCATATCATTTAACACCAATCTCCTCCAAGCATATCTTCTTCAACCCCTGTCTTGTTTCACCTCTTATCCCAGTCTTTCTTTACCTTTTGCCCAAATACCCAATACCTTAACATGTTTCTCCTCAGCACAACACCCATTACTTCCACACCAAATCTGTTTTATAACTTTATCTCGATCATTCATCTTTATCTCGATCCATGAAATTTCACACATCTCCCTGTTCATTCTCATTTCTCTTTCATTGCCCACGTCACACTCCCATCTAGCACACTTCTAATCATGCAAGTTTTACCTTCAATGCCAGATGGACTTATTTAGATTTCAGATTGGGGGAGAGCCTCTGGAATTCTTTCAATGTCCCTCACACCATTGCTATCACAGCAGTTCCCAGTCATTTATTCTCCACTCAACATGTCACCTAAATTGTAGATCCTCAGTCTTTTCTCCAAAACAAGTTGATTCCTGCTGTCTAATTTTACATGTGCTACATCCACATCCTCCAACCCTCTCACAAACCTTTTATAACTCACATTGTGCAGATTATCTATCACATCTTTAATCACCTGTATCGGACAGCTTGTGAGCTAAATTGAATTTCTCTCAACTCCTTTACTGCACACATACCATATGACCATGCACATACGAGGTGTGGCAGAAAAGTAATGAGACTGATTTTTTATTTACCAAAGTTTTTATTTTTTTCAAACATCAATGTTATCCCCTTCAAAGTAGTTCCCTTGGGCAGCTACACACCGATGGAGACGTTGTTCCCACTGTTGGTAGCAGCGCTGGAAGTCTTCAACCGGTATGGTCTTCAGCATGTCCGTTACACTCTTTTGGATGTTTTTTAAAGTCCCGAAATGACGTCCGTTGAGGACATTTTTCAGTTTAGGAAAAAGGAAAAAGTCACACGGACTGAGGTCAGGTGAATAAGGGGGCTGGGGAACCACAGGAATGCCTTTTGAGGTCAAAAATTCTGTTATGGAGAGGGCAGTGTGACATGGGGCGTTGTCATGATGGAGCACCCATTTGTCTGCAATGTCTGGTCTCACGCGAATGACCCTTTTTCTGAGCCTTTCAAGGACGTCTTTATAAAAAACTTGGTTGACAGTTTGTCCTGGAGGAACAAATTCTTTGTGGACGATTCCCCTTTTGTCAAAAAAACAAATCAGCATTGATTTGATCTTCGATTTGCTCATTCGAGCTTTCTTTGGTCGAGGAGAGTTTGCAGTGTGCCACTCCTGACTTTGCCTCTTGGTTTCAGGATCGTATTCAAAAATCCATGATTCATCACCTGTGATCACACGACTAAAGAAATCTTGCTCATTAGCGATTCTGTCAAGAAGATCAAGACACTTGTTTTTTCGATTGTCCTTCTGCTCAATTGTGAGGTTTTTCGGCACCATTTTGGCACAGACCTTTCACATGTGCAAATGTTCAGTCAAAATTTGATGAACGGTAAATCTGTTCAAATTTAATTGTTCACTCAACATTCTTAATGTTAAACGACGGTCTGATCTCACAAGAGTGTTCACACGTTCGATGTTTTTATTGGTTTTCGAAGTTGAAGGCCTCCCTGAACGGTGTTCATCTTCAACGTGTTTTCTGCCTTCCAAAAATGATTTGTGCCAGCGAAAAACTTGAGCTCGGGATAAAGAATTTTCCCCATAGGCCTGTTTTAACCTTTCAAATGTCACACTTGCCGATTCTCCAAGCTTAACACAACATTTAATGGCACAACGTTGCTCCAAATTCCGCTGTTCCATTTTGCGTGACGCACAACCAAAAACACAACTTCGCTAATAGCAGTCACAAAAATCACGTAGTTAACGGAAGGAGTTGAAACTCGCACTGAGCTATGGGAGGGTACTGATACACGTGCTCTATCAAGGACAACAGCACAGCGTTGCCAGATAGCTTGCAGTGTTGCCAGTCTCATTACTTTTCTGCCACACCTCGTACATGTGCTACATCCACATCCTCCAACCCTCTCACAAACCTTTTATAACTCACATTGTGCAGATTATCTATCACATCTTTAATCACCTGTATCGGACAGCTTGTGAGCTAAATTGAATTTCTCTCAACTCCTTTACTGCACACATACCACATGACCATGCACATACGTATCTCTTCTACATCTCTTACCCTTCACTTCCAAACACCACCTTGGTCTTTCTTGATCTGATCTTGATCCCTTTCACTTCCAAAATAGCATTCCCTTTTACTACTTTCTCCTTTAGTTCTGTTTCACTTTTTGTCTTTAATGCAAGATCATTAACATAGAAGAGCTCCCATGGCAATTGTTCAAGCAATTCTCTGGTCACCATTTTCATCGCTATCATGTAAAGCAACATACTCAATATGGAGCTCCACCTTCACTTAAAAACCTTCATTATTCCTATCTGTTGTCCTCACCAGTGTTCATTCTTCCTCAGACATTGACATCACCATAGGCACTAGCTATTCATCCACTTCTGACTTCCACCACAGACTGGAATGAACACTTTTCATGTTATCAGAAATGTTCCTCTCACATACTATTGTGTTGTAGAGGTGTGTCAAAATCATCCATTTACTTGTCTTTGTCTTCTTCAACACTTTCACAATTCTCTCTTCTAAAACTTACAGCAAGGTACTTCTGTTTTATTATACAGTAATTAACATCATTATCTCTTTTGTCCTCCTCATTCTTTAACTTTACCATGTGCCATGTGCATCTTCCAGGCATCTTTAGTCACAATAATATTAATCACAAGTTTCAATTCAGCATTTTTCAAGCAGTTCACACCTGCTACTTTTCGTCACCTTAATGATCCTGAACACATTCCTCAATCAAACCATGGTGTCTTGGTTTCCTGTGCTTTTGCAAATATCTTTCACTTTGTTTCATTCTACTGTCTTTTTCTTCCACTCTTCTTGGGATTTTCTCTTCTTCTCAATTGCCTTCTGTACCTTCTCTACATCAACCAGATATTCTCTGTTTCTTCATTCTTCACTTGCCATTTACACATAACGTCTCTGAAACCTACTTTATGTACTTCTTATGTTTTTCTCCTTCAACTTCTAAGACCTTCACCCTAAGTACATACTTCATCTTGCTGTACCTCATATTTCTTAATGAAAGATCATACATGGCCAACCAATATTATGATACATATTGTGAAATGAAACACCTTGACACAGTAAAAAGGTTTGGGGTAGCCTCCAGTATACATGAACAAGGCTACAAAAAGTGAAGATTGGTAGTGTAGTAGTGTACAGATCGAGTCCAAAACAAAACTGAATTCACAGAAGGAAGTTGTCTGGCTTTTAAGGCATGCTGGCGGAAGTGATGTCAGCAGGTTTGGAACTTGAAGTGACATCATCAGAGCTGGAACCAGAAGTGATATCATTGGGGCACTGAATCGGAAGTGATGTCCAAAACTCTGGTTGTAACCCGATTTGGTCGTGAACCGAAGTAATTTCCCCCATAGGATTGTATGTAAATACAATTAATCTGTTCCAGACCGTATGAACTGTATGTAAATATATATTTTTTTAAGTTTTTAAGCACAGATATAGTTAATTATACCATTGAATGCACAGCGTAATAGTAAACTAAATGTAAAAACATTGAATAACACTAAGAAAACCTTGAACAATAGAGAAAACTAACACTGCAAGAGTTCGCGCTATAGCCTTACGACCCGCTCGCTAAAAACACTTTTTTTTAATGAGTTTTAAGCACAGGAAAATAAATGAACATTTGAAAAATCCGTAATTTAATAAACAACCAAGAAAAGTAACATTGCAACAATGCACGCGTGTGCCTGTGTGTGTGTCTCTGTCGCAGGCCTGCGTGTGTGTGTGTGTGTGTGTGTCTGTCTGTCTCGCGCATGCCTGTGTGTGTGTGTCTCTCTCTCTCTCTCTCTGTACAGGGAATGCACAGGAAGAGACTGAACACGTGCCGTGTGGCCCCGCGCATGTGCACTTCACCAGAAGACACACACACATGGACACCTGGACGCACACAAGGATTTTATTAAAGAGGAGATATATATATATATATACTGAGTATACTTTATATGGGGTGTCAAAAAGGCAAATATAATGATTTTTGGAATATATAAAGTCAGTCTTCGTAATATATAACACCAAAACCTGATTATATAAAGTCAGCGGTGGAATATATAAAGTCACTCCTGAATATATAAAGTCAGCGTCGGAATATATAAAGTCAAGTAAAGCTGAGTCTTGAAACCATCTGTCAAAGTCTGACAGACAATTTTCAATCTGCTCTGTGTAGCGTATGCTGTCAAGTTGCGCACATGCCTTCCATTGCGTCTCCAGCTCTCCAAAAGGTATTAGCCTAGGTTAACTTCCACTAAAATTACTGCTATAGGGTCTCTTTCACACATATAAATAAACTGAATTGATCTAAATCGGCATACAGTGTGGTTAAGGCTTTGGGCCTCAAATCTTCATGTTGGGGATTCAATTCTCTCTCCTGATACTGCATGACCAATTGGGTAAACAGAAGAAATGTACCCAATTGTATCTCAAATGCTGTAAGTTGCTTCATCCAAATAATGACCAATAATAAAAAATAGAAAGGGGCTTGTAACAAAAGTTTGGAGGAAAAAAGTTCTGTTTTCAGAGGATGCAAAGAATATGACTTGTGGACACTTATAAGTGCATACAGTATATCTGAGACTGGTTGCAAGAATTAGCAGGCTCCCTAGCATGTCTAAGCTGCTATATTTTTGATTCTTTCCTACAAAATCCCTTTCGCCCCTCAAATTTTCCATCTTTTTCACTTTCTAGCTGTCTCTGTTTCACCTTTCTAGCAAAGGCTGTTCTTTCTCGGCAGATGTGCTGCTAAATTGGCCTTTGCCTCCTGCTGCTATTCTTCTAGTTTACTATTTTTTTAATTTATGTCAGGCTTATTTAATCTTATACTCTTTGAATTATCTGCAGCACCAACTAATGGCACATTCAGCATTTGTACTTTAAATTGGCAGTCCTCTTTGCAACTTGTTAGTAGCCACATAGAGGGGAGCTGTGATCCACTGTCCACATAGGTGTCCCCCCACACTTCATTTCCCTTTGATATTGTTTCACATTCCACTTTTCAAACAAGGCCGGGTGTGGGTGGGAGCTCAGGTGGGGGGTTTATTACCCTGTTATAATCTACTTTACTGTCTATCTGTTGTGATTGTGCATGATTTCTATTTCACTAATAAAATCTGATCATAAAATAAACCTAAACATTTGGTTTTCAGTGCTAAACTTAGGAAGGCTTTGTCACATGGTCCACATGTCAGGTCTCACAAACTTTATTAAGTTTCAATTAATTCATTTAAGAGGAGTACATTGTAAACCTCATCTATAGAAATAAAATTGTAAGCTGTGTGATAAGTAGCAGACTTGAGCGAAAAAGAAGTGTTGGGGAACCCCAGTTTAATCGCAAGGATGTGGGAGAAAAAGTGGTCAAAATAAACAGCACTCAAAGGTGCCAAAACCAGAAAAGAATGAAGTGCTCCTGAGTAGGTCCATCTCAGTCGCAGTTAATCAACGAACTGAAGCCCTTTTTCTGAACCCGGTTGATTTTGAAGTGTTGATTCCCAGAAAGGGCATGTCTTGGTGACGTGCTCCCAAAAGTGATGTCACTTGCCCTCCATTCAGAATTTCCCTTGAACTGCAGATGGAAACAGGAGATTGCATTACCAAGAGCAGCCCCGGGGTGGTGTTACTTACCTGTGCTGAGCCTTGAGGATGCTTCTTAATCACACCTGTCTGACAGCTTTTAGAATGTCTGATTGTTTGCCAATTCATGCAAAATAGCTGAACTGATTTACAGGGAATTCTGCAAGTGCGGTTCAATTGGTCCAACTCAACATATAGACTATAAGGTGTATCGGGGAGAGGGGCAGTAATGGCTTGGGGACAGCCCAAATAAGAGTATTGACCCATCAGGCAGCAGGAGTGCTTAGGGACTGCTGAGAGGACACTGTTACAAGGTTGTATACCAACTAAAGCAGGATCTCATGAAATCTCACATGTACAGCATTTTCTTCAGAACTAATATACATAGTTTCATTCTCTAGCTGGATTAGATAGATACAGTGCATCCGGAAAGTATTCACAGCGCATCACTTTTTCCACATTTTGTTATGTTACAGCCTTATTCCAAAATGGATTAAATTCATTTTTTTTTCTCAGAATTCTACACACAACACCCCATAATGACAACATGAAAAAAAGTTTACTTGAGGTTTTCGCAAATTTATTAAAAATAAAAAAACTGAGATTCACAGCCTTTGTTCAATACTTTGCCGATGCACCTTTGGCAGCAATTACAGCCTCAAGTCTTTTTGAATATGATGCCACAAGCTTGGCACACCTATCCTTGGCCAGTTTCGCCCATTCCTCTTTGCAGCACCTCTCAAGCTCCATCAGGTTGGATGGGAAGCGTCGGTGCACAGCCATTTTAAGATCTCTCCAGAGACGTTCAATCGGATTCAAGTCCGGGCTCTGGCTGGGCCACTCAAGGACATTCACAGAGTTGTCCTGAAGCCACACCTTTGATATCTTGGCTGTGTGCTTAGGGTCATTGTCCTGCTGAAAGATGAACGTTGCCCCAGTCTGAGGTCAAGAGCGCTCTGGAGCAGGTTTTCATCCAGGATGTCTCTTTACATTGCTACAGTCATCTTTCCCTTTATCCTGACTAGTCTCCCAGTTCCTGCCGCTAAAAAACATCCCCACAGCATAATGCTGCCACCACCATGCTTCACTGTAGGAATGGTATTGGCCTGGTGATGAGCGGTGCCTGGTTTCCTCCAAACGTGACGCCTGGCATTTACACCAAAGAGTTTAATCTTTGTCTCATCAGACCAGAGAATTTTGTTTCTCATGGTCTGAGAGTTCCTTCAGGTGCCTTTTGGCAAACTCCAGGCGGGCTGCCATGTGACTTTTACTAAGGAGTGGCTTCCATCTGGCCACTCTACCATACAGGCCTGATTGGTGGATTACTGCAGAGATGGTTGTCCTTCTGGAAGGTTCTCCTCTCTCCACAGAGGACCCTTCTCCCCTGATCGCTCAGTTTAGATGGCCGGCCAGCTCTAGGAGGAGTCCTGGTGGTTTCGAACTTCTTCCACTTACGGATGATGGAGGCCACTGTGCTCATTGGGACCTTCAAAGCAGCAGAAATTTTTCTGTAACCTTTCCCAGATTTGTTACTCGAGACAATCCTGTCTCAGAGGTCTACAGACAATTCCTTTGACTTCATGCTTGGTTTGTGCTCTGACATGAACTGTCAACTGTGGGACCTTCTATAGACAGGTGTGTGCCTTTCCAAATCATGTCACATCAACTGAATTTACCACAGGTGGACTCCAATTAAGCTGCAGAAACATCTCAAGGATGATCAGGGGAAACAGGATGCACCTGAGCTCAATTTTGAGCTTCATGGCAAAGGCTGTGAATACTTATGTACATGTGCTTTCTCAATTTTTTTATTTTTAATAAATTTGCCAAAATCTCAAGTAAACTTTTTTCACGTTGTCATTATGGGGTGTTGTGTGTAGAATTCTGAGGAAAAAAATGAATTTAATCCATTTTGGAATAAGGCTGTAACATAACAAAATGTGGAAAAAGTGATGCGCTGTGAATACTTTCTGGATGCACTGTAGATACTTTATTAATCCCAAGGGGAAATTCACATACTCCAGCAGCAGCATACTGATAAAAAACAATATTAAATTAAAGAGTGATAACAATGCAGGTATAACAGACAATAACTTTGTATAATATTAACGTTTACCCCCCCGGGTGGAATTGAAGAGTCGCATAGTGTGGGGTCTCCTCAGTCTGTCAGTGGAGCAGGACGGTGACAGCAGTCTGTCACTGAAGCTGCTCCTCTGTCTGGAGATGATCCTGTTCAGTGGATGCAGTGGATTCTCCATGATTGACAGGAGCCTGCTCAGCGCCCGTCGCTCTGCCACGGATGTCAAACTGTCCAGCTCCGTGTCTACAATAGAGCCTGCCTTCCTCACCAGTTTGTCCAGGCGTGAGGCGTCCCTCTTCTTTTTGCTGCCTCCCCAGCACACCACCGCGTAGAAGAGGGCGCTCGCCACAACCATCTGATACAACATCAGCAGCATTTTATTGCAGATCTTGAAGGACACCAGCCTTCTAATGAAGTATAGTCAGCTCTATCCTCTCTTGCACAGAGCATCAGTATTGGAAGTCCAGTCCAATTTATCATCCAGCTGCACTCCCAGGTATTTATAGGTCTGCACCCTCTGCACACAGTCGCCTCTGATGATCACGGGGTCCATGAGGGGCCTGGGCCTCCTAAAATCCACCATCAGCTCATTGGTTTTGCTGGTGTTCAGGTGTAGGTGGTTTGAGTCCCATCATCTAACAAAGTCCTTGATTAGGTTCCTATACTCCTCCTTCTGCCCACTCCTGATGCAGCCCACCATAGCAGTGTCGTCAGCGAACTTTTGCACGTGGCAGGACTCCGAGTTGTATTGGAAGTCCGATGTATATAGTGTGAGACATGCACGGACACCACCAGTCGGAGACCACATCTTTATAAAAGTCACACGTTTATTTATCCACAGATAAACAAAGTCCCAACACGACACAAAGCACAAAGCAATAATCTCCCACAATGAATTCTTCAATCAATCGGCCCTTAGCCGCCAATCTCCTGGGAGCTTTGTCCTGCTCCCACTCCCGACTCTAACTCCTCGAGTATAAGGAGGCGGTGCCTTTTATTCCCGCCCGGATGTGCTCCAGGTGGCTGGTGACGATCTTTCAGCACCTGGTGTGGCGGAAGTGCTGCCCTTTGCCCCGGAAGCACTTCAGGCATCCCTGGCAGTTTCTTCCACCATCTTGCCAAGTGTGGCGGAAGTAAAGTTCTCCCGGGTTCTAGGAGGCTTAAAGCGCCCCCTGGCGGTGGTCACGGGTCCCAGCGAGTTGGAATGTCTCTCCTCCTCTCCCATGGTCCTCTCCTGCTCCAGGGCGGTTGTGTCCTCCTGACCCGGAAGCTTTTAATGTCTCTATCCAGTCCCTCCAGGCATCCCGGCCAGGTAAGAACCCCAGACATCTGTGACAATAGGCTATATAGGATTACAGCTTTTGTCAAAGACTACTGTATGTCTTTTTGTCTCATCATGGGTTAGGTTTCACCATGCTGAATTTTCAAAAGACAATTTTATCCCATTTATTTTCATTTGGACCCTTTACTGAAAAGTATACGCTATGAATGAAGCACAAAACAAAGGTTTGGAGAACCCTCAGGCAAACTCTGTATAGTGTAGAATGAAATAACAAACACAATTTAACATGTAGTTCAAATAATGTCTTCACAGACACAAGTCTAGAATTAGCCTGAAGAAAGAAGGTGGTGGTGCCAGTTATGAAGGTGATGAGGTGGAAGGGGGTGGGCACAGGAGCCACAGGGCCGGAAGTGATGTCATATGCCCTTGAAATGTAGATTTGTAGATCTGCAGATGGGGAAAGAGAGGAGAGGCATTAGAAGACAACTCTTATATCAGGCTAGAATTACAAGTCAACAGGCCCTGAAGTTGTCTCCCAGGTATGTCTGTATAACACAAAGTCCAAAATGGGTGTACCCCATAACCCCTAAAAATCTTTTAAAAATCCAATACACCCTTTTTTAATGAGTTTTGCAGCTGTGAAGTCTCAGGTGAAGTGGAGGTTAGCATCAGTTTCTGGAAACTGTACGCAAAAGGAAACTTGGCTGTTTTGCTCACCATTACCATTTTGTGATGTTAAGCTGTTTTTGTAAAAGGATGGATGAATAGATGAATATCATACCTAAGTAAAGGAGTGAATTTCAGATCCCTGAACAAAGACAGTCTCAACGTGACCTGTGTTGGTCAAACATGCAGATAAAAATTTAATTGCACTTTGTACACATGTCAAAAATTCTGAGATGAACCGATGACACTACATACTTTTTATCAAAGCAAATGGTACATTTCTGAAAAACCTAAATGTATTGTACACCAGAATATCATTAATCCATGTAACAGTGATAAGACGGGCGGCACGATGGCGCAGTGGTAGCACTGCTGCCTCGCAGTAAGGAGACCCGGGTCCTCCCTGCGTGGAGTTTGCATGTTCTCCCAGTGTCTGCGTGGGTTTCCTCCCACAGTCCAAAGACATGCAGGTTAGGTGCATTGGTGATTATAAATTGTCCCCAGTGTGTGCTTGGTGTGTGTTTGGTGTGTGTGTGTGTGCACCCTGCGGTGGGCTGGCGCCCTGCCCGGGGTTTGTTTCCTGCCTTGTGCCCGGTGTTGGCTAGGATCGGCTCCAGCAGACCCGCGTAACCCTGTAGTTAGGATATAGCAGATTGGATAATGGATGAATGGATGGATAGTGATAAGACCCAGTGAAACTATTTAAAACACAATAAAGTCTCTGTTTAGAATATAGTAAAAAAAGAATCAACTGATGACAACTTAGTAACTTTTACTGTTTGTTGTTGGTAGACAAGTACATTTTATGATAAGGCAGTAATTTCCCCTTGGGATTAATAAAGTATCTATCTATCTAT
>JANRMT010062800.1:7817863-7828623 GCA_026402145.1 Polypterus bichir lapradei
TGAAAGGGATTATATAACACATAGATAGATAGATAGATAGATAGATAGATAGATAGATAGATAGATAGATAGATAGACAGATCCACTCCCCAAGCTGGCACGATTATAACATGCACTGCTGTCCTAGAGCAGCAGCAAAGAGAAAGAAAAAAATAAAGAAATGATCTGGAGCGTGAGCGACCAACACTACTTCCCTACTAGACTACCACAAGTACAGAAACACAACAGCAAAAGTAAAGTTGAGTTACAAAAGAAGTGTTATTATCCAGTAAAATACAGAATTGGACATAACAAATAAACCCCCTGTATACAGTACATTCAACCCCTACACGAATCATGAAACAAAATCAGTCAACAACATACACAACTAATACACAAATGTGAAAAACAAATTAATGAAACCTGAGTCCTTTAAATATTCACTGTTAGTCATGATCATCTACAGTTTTTTATGGTGAAGGAAGCACCGAGCCGTACCTCTTATTCTGGGAAACGTAATACTACCTAGTTCCTTATGCTGGCCCGTCAGGTCCTCTCCCGATTGTTTTCAACTCATTCATAAGAAAAGAAAATTGATTCTTACAGAAATGAACATGGGTTCACCTGACTTTTTCTTCTTGTCTTTTTGGTGGCGTCTGCTTCTCCTCCTTCACCTTTATCCCATCACAGATTTACATATGGTCAGCTCCTCCCCTTACAGTTTGTTTGGCCCTCCGAGTCAGGTGCTTCCTTCCCCATGAACCATTGGCCAGCCGTGCACATTCAGCTATTCCATCATTGACAGGTCTAGGGAAAGGTGCAAACTGCCAGTGACACCCGCACATATCCATGACAACAGTTACAAGATAGATACACACTTTATTTGTCACCAAGAAGACCTTTACCTCGAATAGTACAAAGTAAAGTAAAGATAATTTTCTTGTATGAACATCTTGACAAATCAGAATGTATGAGGGGGGACTCAAAAATTTCTGACTGTTACAAAAAAAAAACACACACAAGTTTCAGTCACTGCCATATTTCATCCTTGTCCCAGCGCTTCTTCTATTCCTGGAAGCATTTCCTGCACTCATGTTTTGTTACCTGCGGTGGGCTGGCGCCCTGCCCGGGGTATGTTTCCTGCCTTGCACCCTATGTTGGCTGGGAATGGCTCCAGCAGACCCCCATGACCCTGTAGTTAGGATACAGCAGGTTGGATAATGGATGGATGAATGTTTTGTTACCATATCTAGAGCCTTTCTGGATTTTTAACACAGTTGCATATCGTCTTCACGTCAGTACAAATTTAAATTTCAGGACCAAAATTACAAGAAGCAAGATCTGGAGAATACCAGAAGTGTGACGCAACAATCACATTTTTTTTGGTCGAAAACTCTTTGACTGATAATGTGGTATTTGCAGGTGTGCTGTCTTGGTGCAAAATGTGCACCACTGTACCAGATGTATTTTTTTCTGATGCTTTCCCACAGACGCCTCAACAGTTCAGTGCAATGTTGCTAATTAACAGTCAGTTCACAATGAAACTCTTTAGTAACAATTCCATTAATGTCGACAAATGTGTTGTCTTGATCTTTGATATGACCTGCATTTTTCAACTTGTGGAAAAAAAATTGCAAAAGTTGTGTGTACGATTGCAGAATAAAGTCATCTCGATCAGCTCAGCACAATGCAACTCGGAACATGGATTACAAAGAGTAAAGGCATAGAATACCTAGCGGCACAGTCGATAACTACATCCTACTCCTGTGTTATTGACCTACCGTAAGAATTTTTGGGCCAAATCGCTGCCTATTTCATGTATAATCTGGCAAAGAGCCTTTAATCATTTCTGTTACCAATTGAGTTGGTTTGTTCCAATTCAATTTTCCTAGGATAGATTGAGGCTTTCCTATGACCCTGTAGTGGAAACATTTAGCTGTTTATTTAACAATTTATGTTTTTTACCAGACTTGCTCACACTTAAAAAATATGATACTTCCATTTGAATTCTTAAGAAGAAAGTGCAAAGTTAAAGTAATCAGTTATTGTCAGTGTGCAACAAACGTATTATTGGAGTTAGCACAAGAATGACTAGATGGTGAAGGAGCAACTAAAAGCAAAAGCATTGATAAAACGGGAAAAAAAAGTTAGAAGTTTGAAGTAGAGATGAATAGCAGAAAGGTTAACTAAATTCTAAGTATGGTGCATAGAGAGGAGCTTTCAAAAGGTACCTGAAGGTTAGTAAACCAGCTCATTAACATCTCAGGAGCAGGAACAGAAATGGAAAGACCCTTTCTACCACCTCAGAAGACAGGTGGTCCAGTATAAAAGCACACTTAGATTTAGTAATGTCTTCAGGCTCCTTTCCTGTTTTACTCTGTCATTGAAATTGTTTGATACTGAATATTTTCAGGTATTCAGCCAAAATCTAATATTAAATAAAGGACACCCAAGTGAACAAATAATACATTTTTGTTATTTCTTCACTATATCCAACAAACAAAGTTATGCAACACTTACTGGCAATCCATGAAAAAGTAATCATCGTCTAGTTAAAAAAAAAGGGAAAAATTAAGCCAGCTGTTTGAACCCTGCAAGGCCTGATTACAGCCACCCCTTCTCAATATTGACTTCACTTATTGTGAACCTTACCAACAGAGTTAAGTTTTCAGCACAAAGATTCAACAAGCAAACAATGCCACGATCAGAGGAAATTCCTGAAGCGATCAGAAAGAAATGCTGTTGATATCTATCAGTCTGGAAAGGGCTACAAAGCCATTTATTTCTAAGGCTCTGGGACTCCACTGAAGCACAGTGAAAGCCATAATCTAAAAAAGGAACACACTTAGAATAGTAATGAATCTTCACAGTAGTGGCCGACCTGCCAAAATTGCTCCAAGGGCACAGCATATCAACAGCAAGGAAATTTAAAAAAGATCCTAAAAACATCCAAAGAACTACAGGGGTCTCTTGCCTCAGCAGAGGTCAGTAGTTAGGACACTGCACAAAAAAAAAAAAACAAGAAGAACCTAACTTCTTATCTCTCATTTACCAGCAATAACCTGGATGATCCCCAGGCCTTTTGGGAGAATGTTATATAGACAGATAATACAAAAGCAGAACTTCTTGGAGTTCATGGGTCACATTATAACTAGTGTTAAGCAAGCACTGCATACTTAGTACGGTTTAGCCAGGGTTTTGACCCTCTCTCAAGTAAGGTTTTCTTTAATTTAATATTTTTTATGTGTTTTTAAGGGTGGCACAGTGATAGTGCTGCTTCGTTGAAACAAGGAGACTAAAGTTCACATACTGGGTGCTGCCTGTGTGGAGTTTCCTCCCGCAATCCAAAGATATGGGGCCTCATGTATAAATCGCGATGTACCTACACTTGGCGTAAAGCCACACACTTTTCCACGGTACCTCATACCTTGTCGTACGCAAGTTCTCCGCTCGGTTTTGCAGATTGGCGGCACCCAGCGTCAAAGCAATGCTACTGTTCCTGTGTGGTTACTCCTTATTTTCCTGACGCGGCTTTATAAATACACTGAAACTAATCGCATATTGTTTATTAGTGTATTGCATCTCATTGTAATTAACTTGTAACAATATAATGGTCCAGGGAATAGCCATAGTATTCCAAATACCATAACTGCTTTAGCGTTGTTACTCTCACTGCACCTTCTTCTTCTTCCTCTTTCAGCTGCTCCCGTTAGGAGTTATCACATCGGATCATCTTTTTCCATATTACTCTCACTGCACCACTTGGAGTATTTATATCACTGTATCTGAGTGTGAATCACAGCAGCAGCTGATCAGAAAGAGAATTATCAGTATACAGCATCAAGCACACGCTACCTCAGCCACGGCAAAACGTTTCAAAGCTTTTCCTGTACGGACCTCGCGGTTCAGAAACAGTTTCATCCCAAGAACTATAAACGCACTCAATCAAGTGCTCCTTGTAGAACTGTTTGTACTTATAAGTACAATTACCTCACTGTAAACTTGCACTGCAGTTATAATATTACACAACCTGTGCCATTTTATAAAACGCATATTTGCATATGATGACGATATCATTTTTAAGATGAAATGCAGCAAAATATGTTTATTATATTATACAGGTAAAACTTTAACTTCATTTAAATAATCTATATTCTTCACTGGGACTGGCGTGAAGGATAGAATAATTAAACATGTACTACGAAGATAGTTCAATGTTCCTTAAACGTTTTGAAGAATCGGCGCTCTAAGCTTACAGATGGCTTAACGTCTATTACAGAGCTAATTGTGTGGCGATCAGTTACTGGAGAAAGAAAAGCAAGGACTGCAGGGTCGGCCACGCCAATATATACTGAATATAAAACAGAAAGAGAAAATAACGACACAGCTAAAAACGCAGCGGCAAATTTCGACAAAAGTTAAATGCTTGTGTCATGAGCACGAGGCGGCTATGCAGTGTCCGCAATGGACGTGGCCATCCACTGTGCATAAGATACCATATTGGCATTGGCGGGTGAAGGAGCCACCGATTCTTTCTCTGCCCAGGGCCGCCACAAGCCAAGAGCCGCCCATGAATACTGCTGCAATAAATAATTTCATCGAAGGTCGCGCACAATCACTGCGCCGTGAAACCCATGTTTAATAACGTGCTTTAACTCCTATCATCATGAAAATGATATCACATATACATCTCAGTATTTTAGTTATTCAGAGAGCTGTAATATCACGAATGTAATGGATTCTGTGTCCAGTCAGAGGAAGAGAGACGGTTTAAGAAGCAAGTAGTGATTCACACACATAGAGCACATAGAAGATCAAATACAAAACAAAGCATTTAACGTGCTACTTTAATTACGATGTGATTTGAGAAACTGGTTAATTAAATGATTTCAAGATGATGTTTATGATGTTCTACTTTAATGACAAAATAAACTACATGGTTAAAGTGGAAATTTCGAGATTGAACTTGACATTTCGTGCTTTTTTCCCCACTGTGTGCCTTTTTTTTCTCAGTACCCTAATAAGCTTTCATATGACACTCAGACGGTGGGCTATGACTCGCCTTTTCACGGCGACTTTAATATCTGAGCTTTCAAGCTATGTCACTCGATCAGCTTCCTTTTGTTGATTATACCACGGTTTAATTAAACAAATAGTATGTTTTTCCTTTGCCTCCACTTGGTATTCGCTGAAATTCTTATATTTTCCCCCGTGCTTTTCCCATTGTCTTTTCACAGAAGGCTGAGCTGAAGGGCGATTTATATTGATTTGCATATTCAAAGAGGCGTTATTCTGGGAGGAGTTGGGGCGGGACATAAGGTGCGTGCACGAGCGTTACTTTTCACGCTGACCGGGATTTATGTAGCGGAAGAAAGTGGAAGTTGGAATACGCACAGATTCCTGCATCTGGATTTTTCTGTGCGTAAGCACATTTCGGCTTTTGTGCTTACATCATGTTATAGTGCGAATTCTATGCACGGCGTTATGCATGAAGCCCCTGGTGTGTATGGTGACTCTGAACTGAAGAAATGGGCTATATATATGGATAGATGTTTAATAATCTGTTTAGTCCTTATGCTTGTTATGTTGTGATTATCATTTAGTTTGTTAATTATTTATTTATTAAGTATATTATTTTTGTGTTAAGTTATTCATGTTTAGTTTAAAATAGAATATTAGGGGTGGGGCCACCATGACAATCAGCTGAAGAACCACCCTCTATATATTTCATTTAGGCAGGCAGCCAGGCCTTCCATAGCATTGAAAGTTCTGGACTTTGCATCATATTTGGTTAGTTATCTGTTTTTTTCCGATACGTTTGCTCTATTTTGTGAGTTAGACACTGGATTTTTGACTGGATTTATTTGCTTTGGGTTGCCTTTTTAGGCAAACCGTTTTTGATTATTTTTTGCTTCTGTTTCGCTGTCTTGCCTGTTTTATCTTATTGCTTGATTTTCAAAGAATTGTTTCGAAATATAAAGAAACTTAGTTTTGTTTATGTCATATAGACCAGAGGATTACAGTTATCCCCTTCTCTGAAGGGCATGTTTGAATATTTTTTGAGATTTCTAAACTTTAAAAGCCTTATCCTAATTTTGGGTCTTTGTAGGCTGAAACCTGCCTTTTGAGTTTGGGGCTAGACTGCCAGAGGTGAGGCATAGGTTTGGGTTCCAGGCCATTAAAGTAATCCTTACATCTTGCCTGAAGAAGGGGCCTGAGTTGCCTCGAAAGCTTGCATATTGTAATCTTTTTAGTTAGCCAAAAAAAGGTGTCATTTTGCTTGGCTTTTCTCTACATTCATAATGGCTAACACGGTACAACACCCTAGTACTATATCTATTCTAATAAAACGCAAAGCCCTCACTGACTGACTGACTGACTGACTGACTGACTCATCACTAATTCTCCAACTTCCCGTGTAGGTAGTAGGCTGAAATTTGGCAGGCTCATTCCTTACAGCTTACTTACAAAAGTTAGGCAAGTTACATTTAGAAATTCTATGAGTAACGGTCATAACTGGAATCTACTTATGTACATATATACCGGACATAGCCTGCAGCTCGGTCGCCATGTGAGGCGGAGTTGCATCCCTCATCGTCACGCCTCCCACGTAACTGAGTGCCTGCCCATATAAGGCTGTCCGTCAGCGGCAATCCAACAGAAACACTCTGCCGCCGAGCGGCTCACTTGAACTGACTGTGAACGCAGTATGCAGACAAAAAGCAACAGCTCCAAAGAGTGCTGAACAATAAACACATTACACAATTGAGAAGGCAGCAAAAGAATATGAAGCGAGTGACGCATACAAGCATATTCATAAGTGCAGCTACTGCGGAAACAAAGCACGGTGTAAACCGTAAGTTTAAATTATGTTTATAGACACGCTTCCACTGCCGTTTGTCATGCCTACGACAAATACGATATTCATGAGATACAAGTTTAATGAGAAGACACGAGGTATAAATGAGACTTTGGATCACTTTGTAACGGAGTTAAAATTGCTGTAGCGAAAAACCTTTAAGTGCCGGGTCTTAGCTAACATTAAATAAAGCCGTGGACATTGCAAGATCACACAAGAGAGCGGCTCACGTGAACTGACTTTGAACGCAGTATTAGTGATCACTGCGATGAATGAAACTTCGGAAACAAAGCACGGTATAAACCTAAAGTTTAAATTAAGTTCATAGACAGGCTGCCGCTGGCGTTTGTCATGCACACGATGAATACGATATTCGCGAGATACAAGTTTAATGAGAAGACGCAGGGTTTAAACGAGACTTTTGATCCCTTTGTAACAGAGTTAAAATTGCTGTAATGGAGTTTAAATTGCTGGTATGCCAGATCTGAGCTAACATTAAATAAAGCCGTGGACATCACAAGATTGCACGAGATAGCACAAGCACAGCTGAGAAGCTTCGATGCATGTACTCTGAGCGGCTCACGTGAACTGACTTTGCAGGACTGGGAAAGGTTTAATTAAGTTAATAGACACGCTATTGCTAAATATTCACAGGCAAATCCACAACTTAATGCCGGGAATGCCTGTTAAACATCTTAGATTCACAAGTACCGATTTGGGTAGTGAACACTTCGATGAATGAAACCTGTTATCTGTACCACGGTTGACAAACACGGAATATAACTTGAACACAACACATCCTCCAAATACGAACCTGATTGAAAGAAATAATGATAATCAAATCCTTGATGACAGCAACACTCATAACAGTGACAAAACTATTACATTGGTATATATATATATATATATATATATGTAGATATGTATATGTATATATATGTATATATGTGTGTGTGTGTGTATATATATATGTATATGTATGTATGTGTGTATATATATATGTATGTATATGTGTATATGTATATGTATGTATGTGTGTGTGTGTATGTATATATATGTATGTGTGTGTATATGTATGTATGTGTGTATATATGTTGATATGTATATATATATGTGTATATGTATATACAGTGGGATGAAAAGTTTGGGCAACCTTGTTAATAGTCATTATTTTCCTGTATAAATCGTTGGTTGTTACGATAAAAAATTTCAGTAAATAATATCATATAGGAGACACACACAGTGATATTTGAGAAGTGAAATGAAGTTTATTGGATTTACAGAAAGTGTGCAATAATTGTTCAAACAAAATCAGGCAGGTGCATAAATTTGGGCACCGTTGTCATTTTATTGATTCCAAAACTTTTAGAACTAATTATTGGAACTCAAATTGGCTTGGTAAGCTGAGTGACCCCTGACCTACATACACAGGTGAATCCTATAATGAGAAAGAGTATTTAAGGGGGTCAATTGTAAGTTTCCCTCCTCCTTTAATTTTCTCTGAAGAGTAGCAACATGGGGGTCACAAAACAACTCTCAAATGACCTGAAGACAAAGATTGTTCAGCATCATGTTTTAGGGGAAGGATACAGAAAGCTGTCCCAGAGATTTAAGCTGTCTGTTTCCACAGTTAGGAACATATTGAGGAAATGGAAGACCACAGGCTCAGTTCAAGTTAAGGCTCGAAGTGGCAGACCAAGAAAGATTTCGGATAGACAGAAGCGACGAATGGTGAGAACAGTCAGAGTCAACCCACAGACCAGCACCAAAGACCTACAACATCATCTTGCAGCAGATGGAGTCACTGTGCATCGTTCAACCATTCGGCGCACTTTACACAAGGAGATGCTGTATGCGAGAGGGATGCAGAGGAAGCCTTTTCTCCGCCCACAGCACAAACAGAGCCGCTTGAGGTCTGCTCAAGCACATTTGGACAAGCCAGCTTCATTTTGGAATAAGGTGCTGTGGACTGTTGAAACTAAAATTGAGTTATTTGAACATAACAAGGGGCGTTATGCATGGAGGAAAAAGAACACAGCATTCCAAGAAAAACACCTGCTACCTACAGTAAAATATGGTGGTGGTTCCATCGTGCTGTGGGGCTGTGTGGCCAGTGCAGGGACTGGGAATCTTGTCAAAGTTGAGGGACGCATGGATTCCACTCAGTATCAGCAGATTCTGGAGACCAATGTCCAGGAATCAGTGACAAAACTGAAGCTGCGCCAGGGCTGGATCTTTCAACAAGACAACGACCCAAAACACTGCTCAAAATCCACTAAGGCATTCATGCAGAGGAACAAGTACAACGTTCTGGAATCTCAGTCCCCAGACCTGAATATAATTGAAAATCTGTGGTGTGAGTTAAAGAGAGCTGTCCATGCTCGGAAGCCATCAAACCTGAATGAACTAGAGATGTTTTGTAAAGAGGAATGGTCCAAAATACCTTCAACCACAATCCAGACTCTCATTGGAACCTACAGGAAGCGTTTAGAGGCTGTAATTTCTGCAAAAGGCGGATCTACTAAATATTGATTTCATTTCTTTTTTGTGGTGCCCAAATTTATGCACCTGCCTGATTTTGTTTGAACAATTATTGCACACTTTCTGTAAAACCAATAAACTTCATTTCACTTCTCAAATATCACTGTGTGTGTCTCCTATATGATATATTTAACTGACATTTGTTATCGTAACAACCAACAATTTATCCAGGAAAATAATGACTATTAATAAGGTTGCCCAAACTTTTGCATCCCACTGTAAGTATATATATGTTTAAGTGTGTGTGTGTGTGTCTGTGTATATATATATATATATATATATATGACAGCAACACTCATAACAGTGACAAAACAATTACATTGTCAATCATGTTACGTTATTTTTAAAATGTTTCCTTTTCTTTTTCATTACGTCTTTAACACACTACTTCTCTGCTGCGAAGCGCAGGTATTTTGCTAGTATATATATATATATATATATATATATATAGTGACAAGCGACCACAGCCATTACCCAGCTGGGTTGCCACCTGGATGGAAGGACTGGGGGAGAGTGCGTTGGTGAGGCAATACCTCCCCTGGGGTGCTAGAGGGCAGTCCCCTTGGGTGGCTGTGGTACCATGGATTTCTGCAGGGCATGCTGAGAGCTGGAGTTTGGAGCATCCCTGTTGGGTTCCATGGGGGAGTTGCTGGGAGTGATTCCAGGTAATCTTGATGAGCCACCTGGAACACTCCCGGGACCGGAATAAAAGAAGTCTCCTCACTCCATTTGGGGAGCCAGAGTTGGGAGGAGGTGGACAAAACTTGCTGGGAGAGGAGTGGAAGCGGCATAAGAAAAGAAGGAAGAGAAGAAGAAGGAAAGGAACTGTGTTGTGCTTTGCCCTGTGAACATTGTGTGCTGGGAACTGTAAATATAAGGTGTATTGTGTGGTAAACTCGTGTCTGCCTGTCTGTGTCTAGGTGGGGCGGCTGTACATGCCCTGATTTACCTATATATATATATATATATATATATATATATATATATTACATTAAATTGACAATTATCACAAAAGCACATGAGGTGTCAGAACATTTTATTATGAACATTGTTCTTGCTATCAGTTTTGATATACAGTATACAAGAAATATGCTGTGATGTTTCAGGCAGGTGTTTCAATACACCTTTCTCAGCCCAGAGCATATTTTGTCATAAATATCATTCATATAATTTTTTCTAATTGTGCTGTTTTTCAAACGTGAGGCAAAATGCATTTGTGAATGCCAGTCTCCAAGAAAGATGGTCTACTAAGTGGGCAGCCTTATGCAATAAAAGTGGAAACTTGATGTACTAGATTTTACTTAACTAGTATTAGATGTTGATTTTATTCCTCTGAAAGTATGACAAATAAACAGTCTAGTGAAAAATATAGTGTTTAATG
>JANRMT010062800.1:7843290-7885962 GCA_026402145.1 Polypterus bichir lapradei
TAGATAGATAGATAGATAGATAGATAGATAGATAGATAGATAGATAGATAGAGTGCAGGAAAATCGCCATTATGGAAGCAAACTATGCCCATCCTCACTATCCACATAACATAGATTTTCTTTTTAATTTGTATGCCACAACATAAAGAACAAAGTCAATAATGTTTTGAAACACCAATTTGTCTTTGAGACACTAAAGTAAATCCTAAAACAGTCATGTTGCTATGATCTGTGATGCCTTGTGCTCCATTCAGGATTTATGTGTGGCTGTGGCTGTAGCACTGGCAACCTAAAAATTTGATCAGTCATGCTCAGTAAGTAGTTTGCTTTAATATACTTATTGAAAATTGTTTGAAGGTTAATTCTAGATGTCAGCCTATAACATTATTGATCTCATCATCATCAGAAACCTTTAAAGTGTATAAAATGCAGCTTAGGTCCAGGCTAAGCTAATTTAGAAATAACAGTTTACTTATTGTGCACAAATATTTGAAGGAGAGGTTATATGGTATAAAGGCCAAGTGGAGAAGTAACACAGCGGGAAGCAGTACACTTTTCCTAGCCAACAAATATAAAGAGGAATGGCAAGTCAGAATATCTGCTTTTAACTAAAACAGCAATAATTAAAGAAGCAGGCGTTAAATACTAGACTGAGGAAGGTTCTTCTGTGCAATGGTCATTCTAAAACACTCTGAATAAATTATCCAGGATATCAAAGACAATTTGTAATTCAGCAGTACCAACGGAAAATAAAGCTTTATTGGGGATTTGTAGGTGACAGACAGCTTTATAAATCTGGTGAAAGTTAAAAAAAATCCCTTCTCAAATGTTAGCAGAAGATTTACATCAGAGGTATTAAATTATTATGATTATTATTATTATTCTATAAACGTTTGTCTCAAAATTCCTTATTCCACTGAAGAGGACCAACGTCATGATAGAGATTATTTGAAAAGAAACCATGCAGTACATTTTTAAAAAATTATTTTCTCGAGGTAACGTAATAATTTTCTTGAGATTTTGAGAAAACAAAACTTCACCTTTGCTCCTGACAAGCCTGCCAAGAGATGACAACAACTGATAACAGCAATGACAGCAACTGATGAAAACTCATGTGATATGCACACAAATGTAAGTTTATTTGCATCGTGCATTTATGCTATTGGTATAATCATGTTCACTGATTTTTTGCATGCCTGCGATGAGTTTCTTTGTGTCAAACTGCAATGGCTAACATAGGCAAGATTTCAGTACTGAGGTACAATCTGACAATCTGGACAAACCAAAAATCCACTGTTGTGAGTTTATCACAGATGTCCATGTGCCAAATGTAATTTGGGCCCCTTCTTCAAAGGCTTGCTTGCAGAATACCCTCTTGATCCAAACATGATTGTACTTCATACGCAAGATCTTTAGTGACCCGTGATACAGTCTTTATATAGAATCCAATAAGCTAAATACTGGGCTATATGCTTTGGGAACTCACTTAATTTTCTCAACATTTTGAGAAAACAATAAAAAAATATATTTATTGCACATTCTCCGAAGCATTCGAAGTAGTAAGGAAGGTGTCAAAGTCTTTATTGTGATAATGACACTGTAATGAGGTTTATATTGTAAATGAAGGAAATAAATTGGTTAAATAACCAAAATGGAATCCCCATTTAGTAGCCAAGGAATAGCTGGAAAAGATTCTGCATAGAGTCTCTGTAAGTGCTTCCTTGGCTGTGTGATCCTCAAATGAATGTCTGCTTCTTGCCATTTCTGCTTCTTATACTGGATGACCTGAATGGGCAGGGTCAGAGGCAGGGCAGAAGGCATGGTCAGTGTAAAAGAAAAAATAGAGTTAGGGGTCACATAGTCAGAGTCAGTTAGGATACTTTCCATATTAAGGTAACAGTAGTTAATTATTTAGGTTTGCTATGCACAGTGAAACATATAAGTATTTCTTTTTCTAATGTCATAAAGGGGCTACTGAAAAGGTCAAGTAAAACAAGCAGAATGTCCAACAGGGATGATTCAAGAAACTGGCTGATCTAATGTTCTTTCATGAAATTAGTAAGACTTGCTGGTTGGCACGTATGCAGTTTTCATAACAGAATAAAAGCTGAATTCTGGAGATACTGAAGAACAAGGATATAATGGAGAAAGACTTTTATTTTAGGCTGGTTGTGCTCTGTGCTAAAACACCTCATGTCTTTTAACCATGTCTTGTAAACATCAATTCAGCAATTTTATGCAAATTTAATTATCTACAAATATAACCCTCTACCTGTATTTTTTGATCATTCTGACCATGCTGTAACAGACTGCTGTGATGGATGCTCCCTCTTCAGCCTGGTGCTGCAAGGGTGAATAAATGACACAGATGGACAAGCTTTCTCCTGCCTGATTACTGACTCCAGAAGGTTTTATCAAATTTGTCCTGGTAGAGAATAAGTTTCTTTCTTTAAATAAGATGTTAATTTCTACCACATCAGCAACTGTCATTTGGGTTCTTACATAAAAAGAAAAGCACTTAAGAAGCTTTGTCGTATCACAATATACAGTATACACACACACATTATATATACAGTGGTACCTCGGTATACGTCCATTTTGGAATAAGTCCAACTTGGTATACATCTTGTTTGGACGCGAAAAATTTTGCTTGGTATACGACCTTTGTTTGGAATACGACTCACATGCTAGAACACCACTCGCTACCCTTGTTTACCTCTCTCGAGACAAAGCCACGACTGCCCATGAGCGTCAGTACGCCAGTTGCTAGCATTCAAGGAACAACCCGCGCTATAACTCTATGTGAATTTTCACGTGATTTTGTGTAGATTTGAATTGATTGTTGAAAAGTATGAAGGTGGCATGAGTATCCGGGACATGGCTGCTGCATACCGTATGCCGAGAACGACGGTATCGACGATTGTGAAAAACAAAGACGTTATTAAAAAGTAAAGTGAGGTTAAATTTTCATTTTTTGCATCTAATTGCTTTTGTATTTATGTATTTTAGTATTAAGCAGTGTTTAAACTATTTTATACAACCCCATCAATGTATAATATGCCAATAACAATAGGATTTTTTTTTCATGGGAACAGATTAATCATTTTCCCTTTATTTCTTATGGGAAAAATTTGTTTGGTATACGTCCTGTTTGGTATAAGTGAAAGGATCTGAATATATATATATAATATAATATATATATATAATGTAGCCATCCCCCGGGGCTCTGCCCACGTAGTAGTGAAACAGGACAGTGTCATAGCAATGGTCGTGAATACTTGTGTCCGTAAACTAAAAAGGTGCAATTAGTACAATAGGAAAATTTGAACTAATTAACAAAACAGTAAGTTAAGAGAAAGAGTAAGAAAACCCCGCTGCTATTAGGACCACTCAACACAAGGTGAAGTCCCATTCACTCTGGTAGGTTGGATTTTCAGTTTGCACGCAAAAGTTCCACACAATAGTTCCTTTCTACTTACTCTCTCAGTTAAATGAGGGCTACCATATGCACAAGCCTTCTTCCCAATGCCAGTGATGACTGACAAGAAATTTCCACACAGCTCTGCACTGTATGCATCTCACCCAGTTTGTGTAAAGATCTGTAACTTGCTTCTTTTTTTTCTTTTTTCTGATTAAAACGTGCAGTATTTTAAATTAAACATTATTTATATGGATTCAGTTCCCAGCCAGATTACTATTTTGTGAGATCTGCATATTTTCTCTGTTTTGCCCTGACATTCTCTAGTCATTAAACTGACTCCAAATAAATGAAAAATTGTATTTTCTGATTTATTATTCCATTTTTGTACTGGAATGATGGAGTTTAATACTTTAAATATAGTAAAACAAAATGAAAACACTTGTTGAGTATTGTTATTCAAATTAGTAGTGAGCAAACATCAAGTCAAGTTAGTTCAAGTGGCTTTATTGTCATACCATCAATACACCACATTGTAGCCTACAGTGGCACAAAATAATGTTTTCCTGGAGCATTGAGAAACATATTCACAAATACAGTACAAGTGCAAAACAAGTAAAGAACTATACTATAACATAATAAATAAGCAAATAAATAAAAGGTAATGAATAGGTAGTAATATATTAAAATAATGTGACATGTGAGTCCCTGTCTTGCACCCCAAAACACGAGGCTGAGTCACAGTTCTTTAGCAAAACCAGCTTTATTCAGCTTGAAACAGGAACAGCACGGTTATTTATTGTAGCGTGATCTCCATCTCTCCTATACACAGACACAGCAATCAGGCAGGGTCATGCCCATGTAATCCTGTTCCCTGCATTTATAAAGTTCCTTGCATCAGCCATCAATGGCAAGTGCTTATAGCGTGATCACGATAGACTTGTATCTGCTTTAGCTGCGAGTCGTTGCTGTGTTGGGAGTCCACGGTACCCGGGCAACCAATAAAATGTGTTCCACAGATGCGGCGAGTAATGAATTAAAATAGATAGTAATAATGAAATAAATAAATTATAACAGCGACTAAAAACAAAAACAACAATAGTAACAAATGCACTGCATATAAATAAGCTACTAGGAGCAGATCTGAGTGGAGAGGGAGAGCACAGAGTTCAAAGTCCGGACAGCCAAGGGGTAGACACTGTTACAGAATCTAGCAGAACTGGTTCAGATGGTATGGTATCTTCTGCCAGATGAAAGTGGGACAAAGAGGGAGGGATGGAAGCAGAGATTCCTCAATGTTGTAGGCTTTGTGGAGGCAACGCTTAACAAAGATGCCTTTAATGGAGGTGTAGAGAGGTCCCAATAGTTTTTTCTGCTGCATGTTCTATCCATTGTCAGACTTTGTGGATCCTACTGCAGGGTCAAAGACACTGAAGCTCCCAAACCAAATGGTGATGCAGCTGGTCAGAATACTCTCAGTGATGCCCCTGCAGATTATGGTGAGAAGTGGGGGAGGTAGGTTTGCCTTCCACAATCACTGAAGAAAGTGAAGATGTTAATGCGCCATTTTGGCTAAGGAGGTGGTGTTTATTGATTCAGTAAAGTTGGCTGCCAGGTGCACACCAAGAAATTTGGTGCTCAATGTACAGTGGGGTGTGAACAGAACAGGCCTCTCCATCATTGGCAAACTTAATGATGGCGTTAGAGCCTGTAAATTCAAAGGTCAGTAGAATGAACAGATGTGGGCTGCGTACGCAGTTCTGGGGTGCACTAGTGCTCAGTGTTATGGTGCTGGAGATGATGTTTCCAACATGGACTGTCTGGGGTCTCTCTGTCAGAAAGTCCAGGATCCAGTTGCACAGGGAAGTGTTGTAGCCTTAGTAGATTCAACTTCCCTATCAGCTTCTGAGGAATGATGGTGTTGAATGCTGAACTGAAGTCTATGAACAGCATTCTAGCAAAAGTGTCTTTTTTGTCAAAGTGAGACAAGGCCAGATGAAGAGGTGATGATATGGCATCTGTTGTGGAATGATTCAGGCAATAGGCAAACTGGAGAAGGTCATATAATATGGGAAGTCTGGCTTTCAGGTGGTCCAAGACTAGCCTCTTGAAGCATGTCAGGATAACAGGTGTGAGTGCTTTAGGGCAATAGTCAATGAGTAAGGAGACAGAGAACTTCTTCGGCATGGGTATGATGGTGGTGTTTTGGGAACGACTACCTGAGTCAGGGAAATGTTAAAAATGTCTATAAAGATATCCATCAGCTGATTTGCACATTTCATCAGCACTCAGCCAGGTATGATGTCTGGCCCAACAGATTTGTGTGGGTTTACATGCAGCAAAGTTCTCACGTCATCTGTGGACAAACAGTACCTGTACCTCCTGAGGTGGGATGGACTTTCTTACGGGTATGAAAATTGAAAACATGCTGGTTAGCACTGCTTCATCATGGATCCAAAGTTGTGGGTATGAATGCCAACACTTGTCAAAGTGGAGTTTGTTTGTTCTCTCACAGCATACATAGGCTGTCAACATTCACAGTATGTGTGCAAATATAGTGTCCCTAAATTAAATTCTTAACAGTGCACTGTGCACACTTACTATTTTTTTATTTTTGTTTTATTCTGGCACCTCATAATTTTTTGTGATTTCAGTATATAAAAAACATTGTGGGACAGGGCAACACTCTATTAACATAATAATTGTTCATACTGCATGTATGATATATATTGTATGAAGATTCCTTTCAAATGTTAATTCCTCTGTGCCAAGTACCAGTACTGTAAAGATACAGAATTTTCCATTAACTAAATTGACAAAGAAACTCTCTGAAGTGAATAGCCCCACCATCCAGCCTACTAGATCGCACAGTCCCACTATCCTCTCCACTCCAGTAAGCACGGAGCTCCTTAACACATTTAGTTTCAGGGGTTTAATGAAGCTCTAGATGTCAGTTTTCAACTTGTATGCCTGCTCATTACAAGGTGAGTTTTAATTATTCCCATGGAAAGTGTGCATTTTCTTATTTCCTAACCTTAAAGTACTCTTGCTAATTATAAGACCCACTAGATGGAGAAATTTCTTTAATAAAGCCTTTTCTTTTATCTGTGATTGTAATTCAAGTTGATCACTAGATATACTCAGGAAACTCATCATATCCTATAACAAGAGATCTATAAGAGGTCAGATTGGTTTTGCTTTTACTATGGTAATATGTTCATTTCATTTAGTAGTACACATTAGCATTAATCATGCCCTTGTCAGCTTCACTGAAAAAAGGCTGCAATTTTATCATGTTTTTAATTATATGCTATGGATTTTTCAGGAATTAACCTGATCCCATTGAAATCCTTGCCCTGAGAAATAGCAAGGACACTATTTAATTTATTCTAGAGTAGCACTTTTTAAAATTGCAGTTCTATCTGGGAAATATTGTAATAATTTCCCAAACTTTTCTGAAATTTGTTATCTCATTAGATGCTACATTTACAAAACTAACAGCTATTTTAAGTGTAAAATGTAAGATTTCTAATATACATATGATCAACATTGTGTTATTGAGGGATCTGTGAGACTTACCATGTCAATTTACTAGGTTGGTCTACTTGCAGATCTTATGATAAACACACACAGAGATACACACATGTACACACAGAGAGCCCAGCCAGACAATGACTTGAGTGATGCCAGTTGCCACTCACTTCCCAATATTCCCCACAGGATCCTCTTCACATACAGTAGGTATGTGTAAGAGTGAGGCCCATGCCTGTCACTCTTAGTACTTGTAGTCTACACAGGGGCTTACTGTACTATCACCAGCACTAACAAATGGGTATCCTCACTACATACAAAGGCTCAACGCTTGTTTGGTTTTATGTTACTTACCAATCAATGTCTTAAATCTACAGCATTTGTTTTTCTTATTGAGGCGTGACCTCTCAAGCTTGTTAACACTGCAAAGATGAGCAAATGGCAACTCCTCTTGCAAATAGTACCATAATGTTTATTTTATTACTTCAATACCTCTAGATAAAAAGACAAAGTATAGAAATGTGAAAGCAACCTTGTATTTAATTAAAGTGTAAGTAATACCAAATAGAAGAAGATACAATAGAAAAAATAGAAAATAGAATAGATAATAGTATATAGCAGTGTTTTTCAACCTTTTCACTCGAGTGGAACCCTGCGTGAATGGTTACCTTGCTCATGGAACCCTGTGCAATTTTCCACCAGTATGTCCTATATCATGGGACTTTTTCGGCAGAACCCTTGGCTAGCACTCATGGAACCCCAGTTGAAAAACACTGGTATATAGTCTTAGAAAAGCTTATTGATGTCAGGGGTTGATGTTGTCCTCTGTGGTTCTTAATTCATCAATCAGTGTTATTCATAGGTTTCGTTCTCTGACATCCAGAAGAAATGGTCTCTGATGTTGCTTCCTATATTACTGCTTTTGTTACCTCCTCTGCTCTCGCGGACAAGCCATATTTATGTTAAAATTTCATGTGGGGCATTGGGACATGTGACATTGCACATATCTGATTGGCTGGCTGTCCTTATGATGAATGACTCCACACAAAGTCTTTAGTCTTTTTATGGACTTTCATAATGCTTTCCTTTCTCAGACTGTACACTAATTAATGCAGCTTCTAATCTTGTGTTTTCCAAACTTAAGTTTTAAAACTTTTTGATTCTGTGGCATTCATACTGTTTTCTTCGCCATCACATTGTAAACTGACTGAAACAGACGCATTAAGATTATAAATTACTGGTGCAATACAGAAAGAAAGAATTGCCCCGTCGTTAAATCGAGCTAATGTTTTCAATGTGAATTACTATTGTGTTATTGTTCATCCTGGCTCATTTGAGCGAAAAATTAAAACTAAATATAAGCAATCTGCAGTTTCATAAATTAAAAATGTTATAATCTAAGACAAAAATGTGTGTGTTTTTTTTCCAGGAGGTAGCAGCCCCCTCTCTACTTAAAATAACAAGGCCGTAAAAGCCAGAAATGGGCAGAAAACAATCTACCACATAAAACAAGCAGAAGAACACCATCGAGAAGAACACTGATTTCCTCTCCACTTACACGCCACAGTGCCACACATGCGTTCAGCTTTTCATTTCCCATCTCTTTTTCATTCTTTCTCCCTCATGATCCTATTCTCCCTTTTTTTCCTGCTAGTTGAGATTTCACCACAAACTCTTTTCCCGACTAAAGATGGCCATACCATGAGTTGGCTTTGAACCCCATCTCTAGGTTACATCTAGCTAAGTCAAATCCAGTGGCAGGAACAGCACTGCTTTTGTTTCAGGGACACCAAGCTAGGACTCCATCTAGTAGCTCCTTGTGTTTCTGCACCCCTTAGTCTTAAATTATGAGGTATCTAAGGCAGTCTTTCATCTGCCCATTCGTTAAACTATTGGTTTATTAAAGTGGCTCAATTTTATCTGTTTTGTGTCCCCTTTGAAGAACTGCCACCGATCGTCATGAAGTTTGCATAAGTAGCACACGACAATCCATCCTTCTGCAAACTGTTTACAGCCCTTTCCCAGTCAAAACTATCGTGATTCTTGACTCTGCGAGACTCAAATTCAGAAAACAATCAACCTGAAATGGGTTGTGATGCGTAGTTTAAGAAATTATGCTTTAAACCAGTGAAAGGCAACCTTTTTCGAGTTGCGGCGAACTAAGTCTAAAAATTTTCTTTCGCACCGCACCTGAGGGACTACCCATAAATAAAGTCGTAACGACACAATCTATGGACAATCGCCAATAAAAACAGTTAATTTTACAAGTTTGAAAGACATTTTATTAATAAAGGAATCAAAGGATAAATCTTAAATTTAATTAATGTGAACGTTGAGATTGTTTTTCAGCACATATGAGATTGATGCGAGGATCAATTTTCGAAAGACAGACGCGCGTTTCTTAGACTTCAATTTTTCCAACATAAAATTTTTTTTTAAACATTATCTTTTTAATCAACCAAAAGTTCAAAAACACTAGCAATTTTAAATATTTTACAAAAGTTTTCGCAGCGCCCCTAGAATATTTCACCGGTTGCCCGACAATGCCTTAAACTCTTCTTCCTTTTCTCTCTTTGGAAAATGTAGGAAAGTACTGATGTGCTGCCAGTTTTTCCTGACTTCACACTTTGAGACGGATAACCTGGATCCTGTAATCATCTGGTTGTCTCATGCCTTATGTAGGTGTCCCTCCTTATTGCCCTTATTGGAGGTAAATTGGGGTAAAGTCCGAACTGACAAGGAAGAAGGGTGGGCCTTGAATGTTGTTGAGAGCTCATTAGATGAAAGGGAGTGCATTGTGTGCTCTTTATAATACAATATGTTGTAATTTTGTGTTAATTTTACATTCATTATAGAGAATAAATGTTTGAAACAAAAACAGAAAAAGATGACATGTAGAAACTGTCTGAGGATACTATAAAATAAAAGTAGGAGTGAAGACAAAGTTAAGAAGAACAAACTATAAATCTGTTCATAGTGAAAAAATTATGACTGTGATGATGGAATCCTGTCTACCACACCTTTACTCTCAACACACTTTTAAAAAAAATGTCACATGGACATTGTAAATTATGTTGCATTCCATTTACTATGGAATTCGAATGTTGGAGCTGGGAATTACTTCACACCAGAGTTAATTGCATCCCAATAAAACATTCATAAAAAAAATGGATGTGTCCAGGAAATCCTTTTTTATGTATATTTGTTTTGATTATAATTAGATACAGATAACATTCTATACAGTCAAGTCAAATTTAACAAATCAAAGCAAAATTTGACCCCCACCCAAAAGAAAAAGAGAGAACCGAAGCTACTCTATAAAAGGAACAAGAAAAGAAGAGTATCCTTTTCCCCGAAATTGAAGCTTATTATAAAATGTTATTGATTAGATCCTGCCATATTTTTAAAAGTTTTGAAAAGATCTTCTAAGTGAGAATTTGATTTTTTCCAGTTTCAAGTAGTATAGAACATCCATTATCCATTGACTTAAGAGTGTTGGGGTGGGATTCTTCCAGTTGAGCAAGATAAGTCTACAGTACATGCTAGTAGTGAGGTAAAGGAAATCATAGTTTGTTTTTTCTTCACCACTTTAAGGCCGTCCGGAAGGTCACCAAACACAGCTGTTAATGGATCATGATTGATTATGACACCAAAGCTGTCTGATAGGCATGCAAAGATTTTTGTCCAAAATGTTGTTAATTCGGTGCATGCCCAGAACATGTGGCGCAGTGAGGCTGGAGCTCGATTGCAGCATTCACAGGTTGAATCTCACCTTGGATATAATTTTTGGCAATTTTAAATGAGATAGATGTGCTTGATAAAAGATTTTAAGTTGAATGACTGAATGCTTTGCACATATGGAGCTCAAGTGTATTCTGTGCATGGCTGCCTTCCACTCCTTTTCTGAAATATTGAGTGACAGATCCTTTCCCCCAATGTACTCTGGGGTCTTTGAAAGGAAGAGACTTTAAAATATTTCTATCAATTGTAAAGATGCTATCTGAGTCTTCAAGACTGATCAATTATTCTTCTGGAATAGAACAAGGTGGAAGGTGAGCAAAATTGAGGAGCTTCTGTTTAGCAAAGTCTGTAGGTTGAAACTAGTGGAATTGTGTTGATGAGAAGTTGCATTTGAAGTGTAATTGTTCATAGGAAGCAAAGACATTATCTATGTACAAGTCTGTAAGTGGTTTAATCCTGGACATTTTTCAGACATTGAATTGTGTATATGTTTGGGAGGGTGGAAAAAGGTGGTTGTTATGCAGGGGTACAACAGATAAAAGCTTTTTGTTTTAAAATGCTAACAGAATGAAGGGCAATTGGATATTTAGTGTAATGACAGTAATTTGTATTAACTGTGGCGCAGAGCAGGGAATATAAAGAAGTACTGCAAGATTTTATTTCTGTTGCAGACCAGGCTTGTGGATATTCATCAATTCATCAATTTGTGTCGATGTCCAGGGGCCTCACGTATGATGACAGAATTTACACTAAAACATGGTGTACGGACAAAAGTGGAAATGTGTGTGCACACAAAAAAATCCAGATGCATAAATCTGTGCGTACGCCAAGTTCCACACACTTCTCCTTTACGCATTACAACGAATGTGAAATTTAGTGCACGTGCCTACAGACCCAACATGACTCCTTCTAGAATTTTACATATTTTAATACGCAAATCATTATAAATATCACCTTCCGTTCAGTGTTTGGTTAGAAAACAATGGAAAAGGTATGTGAAAAAAAGAATAATTTCAGCGAATGTGAAGTGGAGGCAAGGAAAGATGTACTATTTGTTGGCTTACGCAGTTGTATAAGAAACAAAAGCATGGCGGAGACACTCAAAAGTTCAACTTCAGAAAGTCACACAGTCCCCGAAAGAAAAAAGCGGTCAGATATCACAGTTGACGTGAAAAGGTGAGTCGCAGCCCACTGTCTGTTTATTCTGTTTTAGACAATATTACAAAAACTGACCCCCGTGCGATATGCCGGCGGTGATGATGCTGCTGCGCCGAGGCCATCTTTGGGAGCTGTCTGCACACACACACACACCTCTACCTTGGAAACCGCTGGGAGGCTACCCAACACTGACAGACTGTTCTGGAGTCACAAAATGCAATAGTGGATGCTGTAAGAGATGTGGCCAATGAACTAAGGAATATAAGGGCTGTACTATGTGATATTGACCACAAATCAAATAAATTGGTTAAAAAATGCCGCATCTGATTACCTGTTTTTACATTCTGCTAATTACATTCAAATAAAGTTGTAACACTGTTCGATCTAGCTGATCATTTGGTGAATCAGGTTCATCATAGCGCATCTGTTGAGGTACATGCTTGCACACTGCAACATACTTACTTTACACAATAATAGAATGGAAATGTTTTCTATTGAAATAACTGATCGGTCAGCAAGTTCACGTTGAAAAGCACTTGCGGCTAAAAACTCGAGAGTGGACAGAACTTGCAAAGGAGCAGGTAGAGCACAATTCCTCAAGTTCAGCACACAGCTCCAAGAGGATAGCTCTTGGAAATCAAAATTGACTTAGAAGCCAGTCATCTTCATCAGTAAATATGCACTCTCTTCTAATTCTTCCATTTTGGATGTCTTCAAGCTCTTCTAAATCAGCCATGGTAGTTGGAATAGTTTGGCCATTAAGTGCACCATTATATTGTTACAGAATGATTACTATCAAGTGAATTACATTTGTAAATGATATGTAATTAATTTCGGTATATTTGATCAATCACGCATCATTGATGTGAATATGAAAAAGAAAGGTCAATGAAACAGAAACAGTAACACTGCTTTGATGCTGGGTGCCACCAGTTTGCAAAACCTGAGCAGAAACATGCGCACGCAAGGGGGGTTGCTGTCGTGAGAATGTGCGTGGCTTTATGCCAAGTTTAGTTTTTATACATCTCGAAGTAAGTGTGGAAATGGGAGTTGGGGCTAGGGGTAGAAAGAAAGAGAGCTATGCTATTTTTATTTTATCCCTTATATCCCAATAACTGTTAGTGACAACATAACAATACTCTTCATAGCTGTTTCACTTGGCAATAATATGAAAACTGTCGTAACAATGTACTACTTTAACCTAAGACTACAAAATGTCAACAAAAGTTCAGAAGAAATATTTCCATGACCAAATAGTGAAATTTGTGAGTTGGAATGTCAAGGGTCTCAACCATGAATTAAAGAGAAAGAAAGTACTCTTGCACTTAACAAGTCTAAATGCTAGGATAGTATTTTAACATGAGACTCACCTATTAAGCAAGGACTAGTTTCGGTTGCAAAGGGAATGGTCTAGCCAAATTTTCACTCTAGCTATACAAAGAAAACCAGGGTTGTGGGAATCTATACACAAAACTATCCCATTTGTAGTGTCAGGTGCAATATCTGATTCTGAAGGGCAATATTTCATGGTGATGGGCAATTTATCTAATGCTAAAATTATTTTAATGCATCTAATGTGGATGATGGAGATTTTCTTTAAAATGTATTTGCATCTATCCCTAATGTGAACACTCACAAAATTATATTTGCCGGAGACTTTATTTGTGTTTTTAATCCAGACCTAGATAGATTCTCAGATACAACGGCGATAACATCTAATACTGCAAAGATAATTACACTGTCTGTAATGGATCGTAACTTATCTGATCCATGGAGGTTCTTAAATCCTAACTTAAGAGCATACTCCTTCTTCTCACCTGTACATCATTGTCAGGAGAATTATTTCCTCATAGACAATAATTTTTTTGCCTATTATCAAATCAAATCAAATACAATGTTATCCTTATTTATGACCATGCCTCTCATGGAGCTTAAATTACTGTGTCCTACACACTCATATCGTAGCTGGCATTTTAACCCCCTGTCATTAGCTGATGAGAACTGTACAGAATTCATCTTCAGCTAATTATTTTCTTGAGACAAATTCATCCTAAATGCTCTCAGCAGGTATACTCTGGGAAAATCTGAAGGCATTTTTAAGTGGACAGATTATTTAATTTCTTTCTCACAAAAATAAACTGGAAGCCAAGATGGCATCTGAGTTAATCAGCAAAATTATAGAATAGATCTAGAATATGCCAGGTCTCTAAATGAGGCACTCTATAGGAAAAGACAGGTTTTGCAATCACAATCTACTAAAAAAACGGAACAGCTTGTCTTTAAATCGCAAGAGCATTATTGTGAAAATGAGATAAGGCCAGTAAGATCTTAGCCCAACAAATCAACAAGCAGGAAGTCCACAATGCAATAACAGCAATTAACAACACAGACAGAGATAAAATTATTGACCATAAAAATATAAATGACACATTTAGAGAGTACTTTAAGTCCTTGTATTCTACTCATTTTAAGGAGGTCTAGGGGGGTCCGCCCCCTGCTCACTTTGCTCGCCAACCCCCAGGTTTGGTTCCATGTAAATACAATTTATTTATTTTGTTTTCATGGGAATTGTTACATATGCATTATGTGCACTTCTTATTTTAAAACTTCTGTAAAAATTTCTTTAAACATTTTTGTTCTTTTGAATTCCAGCATACTGAATCTTTTAAATGTGGTCTGTGAGACATGTGCTTAATGACTTTGTACCATAATTCAGGGCAGCTTTCTCTGTTTGGAATCTCAGCACAGACAAACTGATCTACATCATCTGCAGTTAATAATTTATTTTGCAAAGTAACTGGTGCATTGGCGATCCTAAATTGTCTGTATTGTGTGCCTTGTGGTAGGCTGGCGTCCTGCCCAGGATTTGCTCCTGCCTTGCACCATGTGCTGAGTGGTATTGGCTCCAGCAGACCCCCATGACCCTGTGTTAGGATATGGCGGGTTGGAAAATGGATGGATGGATGGAAAGTAACCAATAAATGCATGTGAGGCAAACCCCATTTTTGAAATTTGATGGTGTGTTTTGCCCAAACACTGTTTCGAGTTCATTCAATAAAAATAAAACTTTCTGATAAAACAATCTACTTACGAAAGTGAGAATATCCAGAGCCAATGTAGCCGGTGGCGCTGTTGTCAAGAATCTACAGATTTATGGCCATTGTGGATTGCATGTTATTGTAAGAAATAAATCTGGCCAACCGATAGTTCAAGATATTGCCATTGTATCATGATACAACTGTTGCAATGCTCTTGGACTACCTTGATATGATGAAGGTAATATTACTGCTTTACCTATTTTGAATTTGTCTGAACTATTAATATTTGAATTTTGACCATGATCAATGAGCCCTTGTATATATTTTCCATTCTAAGTTTAGCTTGATTTGATTTAATAAAGAAGAGATGATTAGCTTCAACTTTTAGATACGCATTAATAATGTAATCCTGCGATACACATTGAGATGATAGAAGTGGGTTAAATACATGGGAACGTATCGCTAATTTGGACCTAAAATATTGCGTGGGTGTTGTACGTTTTTTCCTGAATGCATTTGTTTCATATTATACGACCATCATGTTTCGCCATTTGGGAAAAGCAAAGGAAAGAGTAAAGGATCTGAATGTGGCGATGTATTTGACAGAAATGACGAATCGTGCTTTCCCTTAGGATATACACAAATATCTCCTCTGTCTTTGCTATCTCTGTTTTTCGAAATTATAATAGCTGACAATTCGTCACATGTTGGTTTATTATAAATGCGACTGTGATCTTTCAGATTCAGATAGAAATTCTAGACAATTTCTTTGTCTTTGTTCTCTAGATAAATGTCATGTAAAGTGAGATACTTTTGGACATATATATTGGCTGTATAATTTCTAGTACGTCGGATCGTTTAACTCTTTCGATTCTATGTTGCAGCACTTCTCCGTGATCATAAATATACACCTGACCAAAGTGTGTTTTTTTTTATATTAAACTTGTTGTAGCTTTAATTGTTGTAGGACCACAGATTCTCATAGCGTATGGTCCTTTATTGTGTAAATCAACGTTTTCTATATTAAATGATGCTAATGTGAAAAGATTATTGCAGATGCATAAATTTTGCCTGTAGTGTTTGTGGATTTCCTGTTCATCAAACAACAAATCTTTTAATTGTTGCGGAAACGCCTCTTCATCGGGAAATAGCAGTACTTTTCCCTGATGGCAACACGAATTTTCCAATCTACAAGTCTCTGACTGAAACTTTAAAGCCTTACAATATCTACAGTCATATGAAAAAGTTTGGGAACCCCTCTCAGCCTGCATAATAATTGACTCTCCTTTCAACAAAAAAGATAACAGTGGTATGTCTTTCATTTCCTAGGAACATCTGAGTACTGCGGTGTTTTCCGAACAAAGATTTTTAGTGAAGCAGTTTTTAGTTGTATGAAATTAAATCAAATGTGAAAAACTGGCTCTGAAAAAATGTGGGTCTCCTTGTAATTTTGCTGATTTGAATGCCTGTCACTGCTCAGTGCTGATGACTTGCAACACCAAATTGGTTGGATTAGCTCGTTAAGCCTTGACCTTCATAGACAGGTGTGTCCAATCATGAGAAAAGGTATTTAAGGTGGTCAATTGCAAGTTGCACTCCCTTTGACTCTCCTCTGAAGAGCAACAGACAGCATGGGATCCTCATAGCAACTCTCAAAAGATCTAAAAACAAAGATTGTTCAGTCTCCTGGTTTAGGGGAAGGCTACAAAAAGCCATCTCAGAGGTTTAAACTGTCAGTTTCAACTGTAAGGAATGGAATCAGGAAATGGACGGCCATAGGCACAGTTGCTGTTAAACCAATATTTAACAAAAGCCTACTGCTGAATCTACATGGAAAACTAAACTATCTCTAAGGCATTCAAAAATATGAAAGTATCCACCAAGTGATATGGACAGCTGTTTAAGTTACCCTATTTATACATTATGGTATATTACCAATTTTTGACATTATGGAATGCAAAAAATTGTAACAAAAGTCAGTATTTCCTTTTGAAAAAGTAAAGTGAAACTAATGTCAAATTGTTAACACATTTAAATAAATCTTAAACAAAAAAACACATATAAAATAACCATATTACAGTCTGATGGCCACTTTGATGTTGCACATTTGTAAATGTCTTTTTTAAGTGATTAGTTATTGGCATATAATTTCCTTTTGAAATATTGTCTCCATTTAACCATTCCTTCATTACTTTAGTAGTGTTATCAAGTTTTTTCATATTGATCCAAGTTTTGAAAGTGTATAGATTTCAATTTGAATGCTAATTTTTAATTTAAGCAATAATTTAAGGTAGCTGAATTAGTTTTGTGTTTACTACACTGTCTGCTGAGGCAGCCAATGAGAAATTTAGAAAGTGAGGATAGGAGAAAGAATAAAGTCAGTAAAATAAAGTGTAGGTCAAAACTGAAATACCAAAATGCATGTCACACTACCAGGGCAAGATCGAGTATCATAGTCAAAAAGTATGCAAGGATCAGAAGCCAAAATAAACGTAGGGAGAGTGGCACAAACTACTGCAGAATTACTTTACAAATCACAAATACATAGAAACAGTCTTGCTGAATTTTAAATAGACACACCAATGATATCATTACTGTCTTAATGCATCCTGGGATTCCATATCTTGGCAGTGACTAAAGACCAAACAAAATGCTGTTGCAAAAAGACGTGAAATAAAAGCAAACTTTTGAACAAAGACTCTAATCTAGAAACTCATAAGAGAATTAGATTCCCTGGATATGAAATCCCCACAAATGATACCAGGAACATTTTATACCTCTGGGAAAGCTCAGGAAAAATTATAAAAGGTTCACTTCATAACATTTACTGACTTGCAAGAGACGAAAATAGGAATTAAATGGTAGGTATTCTCAAAAAAGGCAGAGCTTTCTTCAAAGCCAAAATTATATTAAAAAATAGAGTCAGGAGCAAGAGCCCAAAATTATGAACCTGGAAATCAAAACAAAAGTCTTTTAAAGTCACAAAGAAGGCTTTATACTCATATCTGCAAATTTGGATAACCAGGAATTGCTCGGCTCAAATTGTATACCTTTGCTCTGATGATGTCAGCAGTGTCAACAACTCTGAGTAATGTTACTATGGCGATAAAAGATGCAAAATGGCGTAACTCAAATAAAAAAAAACAATGTCATTGCACTAAAATGCTAAACATCAGAAGTGCCTTTATACACAAAATCTGACCTCAAAAATCAAAACCCATGAGGTCTAAAACTCTAGAAATGACATACAAATTTCAGACTTCAAGCAGGAAGCTGTATAAAAAATAATGAATATGACAGATCATTACACTGTATTGTTTCAATGCCGTTTTATTTGGTATGACAACAGGAAATGCGGGGTACTTGACATCACTGTTGCAACGGCATAAAAGTCAGCACCATTCACTTCCTGGTATCTAAGATTGCAGATTAACTTCAGAAAGAGAGACTGTGCAATTATTAATGATTAAATTCTTCCTTCAAAATAAACCTTAGAGCTTTGTTTTTTCAAATACAATTTAGAATTCCTCTTTGGGCTTTTTTACGATTTTGTTGACTTCCAGCATCTGAACTTGGATTTGAATTTTGATTATGTTTGTTCTCCTCTTTATTCAGAATATTCCTGCTAGCTACTACTTTAGCGAAATAAATGGATTGCAAGGTCAAAGTATATGAAGGTGCTTTGATTTATGCACAAGAATACGCCTGAAGCTATCAAACATTCTGGGAGTGGATGGAAATCAAATATGAAGAAATCGGTAGAAAGTGAAGCTTCTGAGGACGTTTTCCTTAACAAACCCTACTGTTTTGTCATGGTCGAGTAATATCTTTTACTCTGCTTTCCCCTTTTGTATTAAAGTGTAGCCTTTGTCAGAATGCCTCAAATCTCACAGACTTACCACTGTTTATAAGGCATTGTACCATATAACTTCTCTCCACCTTCCCTTCTTAGGAATAATAAAGTATCTATCTATCTATTGTGGTAAGCAGCCTGGACACAGACAGGTACAGATGATGTTATATCACCACACACGTTTATTTACAAAATGACACACACAATCCAGTGCCGCAGCACCAATCGCCCTCAGTCCAGGCCCTCAATAATGCCTTTCTCTCCTCCGAGCTCTGTCCTCTTCCACCCGACTCCAGCCATCGAATGGAGGGAGGCGGCCCCTTTTATAATCACCCAGATGTGCTCCAGGTGCCTACCGGCAATCTTCCACCGGCACTCCCCAGTGTGGCGGAAGTGCCGGCTCTGCATGCGGAAGCACTCTGGGTGTCCCTGATCCTCTTCCACCCCCAGCACTTCTGGGTGTGGTGGAAGTGCCGAGGTCCAGGGCTCCGTAGGCATTGGGGCACCCCCTGGCGGTGACCACGGGCCCCTACAGGGTTAAGCTTCAAAGTTCTGTACCCGTGGTCTCCATAGCTACCAGGGCAGTTGCCCCCTCATGGTCTGGAGGAGGTGCAAGCCCTCCTTCGGTCCTCCTGGGCATCCCGGGTGGGTACCATCCCCAGACGTGTGCCACACTATCTTTATCTATCATCTGCATTTATAACCCCAGGCAATTAGGTGTGGTAAAAGACAAGCAGGAGTTAAGTTACACTGTAAATGATTTATTATTGATAATAATCATAAATAACAATATGCAAAGTACAAGTGAATAATGGCAACCATACAACCTGATAAATGCTGATGTGTAGTTTCAGCCAGCACACAGACTTGTTTGTCACTTAAAATGTCTGTAGTTAAGGCATTATTTTGGTCATCTTCCTTCAGAATAGGCTGTCTCAATATGGCTGCCGAGCTGTGCTCTTCATTGTGTTATCCTTTACAGCTCATGGTGTGCGAGATACTCCCTCATCAGCTGGTAAGAGAGAGAGAGAGGAGGGATAAAGCAAGCAAAGTTATAGATTCTGTCCAAACCCTAGAGCCAATAGGGCATCATGGTACTTAATGGCTTCAGGCAATTTTAGACCAATGGGGCGCACAATAACTTTCACACCTGCCCTCAAAACCATGGGTTGAGCTGATGTTTGCCAGCTAGGCAGTCTGGCCTTTCCTGTGGGGGTTGATTGAGAGAGTCTTGTAGAGAATCACTTGCCAAACTGGTTTGATGTACTCCCCCCACCCCAGTCATAAAATTACAAAGAGACTCCATCCTAAAAGGTGGTGGGGGTGCTTAACCATACAAATACAAACAAATAAAACATTTATCATCTTAAATGCAAAATTTCACACTACAACACCCACATTAGAAAAATGGAAGTTTGCATTCATGTGAATACTTATTTAAATGGTTTTCCAAAATACAAACTGGAGAGAACACTAAATGAAGAAGCAATGGTGTTTTTCCTGTGGATGACTACATAAACAGGTTCAATGCCACAGCATTTCTTTGTGAATACCAAAGATTACCTAAGCTTGTGGAAATTAAAGAAGGTTTATTACTTAAAGGCAATAGTATGGCATACTGGAAGGACAGATTAGGCGGTGCTATTTTATATATGTAGATATGGTGTAGTGCACGAGTTCTTTATTGTAATGTAATGTTTTGTACTGAATTTACATTTTTACACTCATATATGGAAAACGTGCTACCAAGTGTGAAGTCAGGTGGCTCAGAATGAAACTATTGTTGAAATCTTCCTGTTTCATACTCAGTTTTCTGTGTCCTGTCAAAAATATGTCTTTAAAAAATGGATTAGTGCTGACAGTGAAGAAAAGGTTTTCTAATATTGTCCAGGCAATTCCTGTAATAACTACGGTAATTTCCTGCTCATTGCAAAGTACGAGAAAATACAAATAGCAAAGCAGTCATTCTGGTGAATACCATTGTCAGGCTTTTTATTTCAATTTAATGAGCTTACAGCTTCACTCACTAACTTACCATTATTATTATTCGTTGTTGTTTTTTTTTTTTTTAACTGCTCAACAACAATTAGCTTGTATATTTTGTCCAATGTATAATTTCTTACATCACCATTGTCACCAATGATCTGAAAAATTCTTCAGAGAAATCTATTGTTAATTAATAATCTTAAACCACGCTGAATGTGCTTATTCACACATGCCATGTCAAAAGATTTTTTTTTTCCCCCAACACAAAGCGATATTTGATGGCTGCAGTACTTTGAACAGCATAAAACATAATTTCAGCAATTCACTTATTCATTTCACTTCATGCACATAAAAAGCAGTGATGACACCCCCTCTGTTGTCTTTTTTTTTTTTTTTGAGGGCTTCAATAAAACAGCAGCAACAATGACAATGCCAGAGATGTAAAGTTGAAAAGGCATACAGACTGTATAATCGATAGACAAGACAATGAAAACAATAGCATGATTGTCAATGGATAAAAATTGCCTAGATTGATTTTGTTTATACTGAAAGTGTTTTTTTCTTCCATCATTGACTTACATTGTGCAGAAACCCTGCTCTTCCTGTCATATTCAGTTAGAACTATAAGCACCGCTCTTCTGTGCTAAAATACCGAATTCTTGATCACTTTAAATATAAATGAGATTGGTACTATTTGATGACTAAGTATACAAACTATAGAAAAATAAATATGCAAACCATTTAAAATGAGTACTGAACGAGCAGGGAAAATTCATATAACTTATCAAGGGAAGATGCAATGCAAAAAATATATAAAATGTCAAAAGGTATGTAAACTCATGCATTAAAAAATGAATATGATATTTTGTATAAAGAAAAAGGTACAGAAAATTATTCTCTTTTTATAATTATTAAATATGTGTTTATTATATTTGAAACAGGTATCTTATTTAAAGAAAAACAATATATATTTTTAATTATAATTTAAATAATGTCCCACTAAATAGATTTTTATTGTAGACTATAGCAACATGCTGCATAAATCAAATAACTGGCATCATAGATTTTTGTGTTTTTTTTGTTTTTTTTTTTTTAATTTCACTTTTAAAGAATATATATAGACTACTAAAAGCAACATTTCTATGGTCTCAGTCTCACTGATTTGTGTCCAGAAGACAAAACATTTTTATTTTAGAAATAAGAAATAAAGAATTGATAGACAGTAGCACTAGGTGATGCTATCCTCTCTCTCTCTCTACATATCTATCTATCTATCTACAGTGTGTTTATATATATATATATATATATATATATATATATATATATATATAGAGATAGAGAGAGAGAGAGAGAGCCGGCAGTTTATCCAGGCCAACACCCCCAGGCCGCTAGATGGAGTCCTCCCTGCAACATGGAGGTGCCCTGAATGCCCGCAGGGCATGATGGAGTTCGGCTTCACAGCCCTGCTGGATACCGTGGAGGCTGCCAGGGGACGCTGCAGGGAGGCACGAGTGTTTCTATCATAGCCCGGAAGTACTCCCTAGTCACGGGGACGGAAAAAATTAAGTACTTCCGGGCTGAAGAAAAAGAAGAGTTTTAATCTGACCCAGAAGTGCTATGGAATCACATGGACTGAAGGACAGAAGTACTTCCGAGTCGCGGACAATAAAAAGGACTGTGGGAAACCCAGCAAACTGAGCCGGAGTTGGGAGTAAGTGTGACAGAGCTGCTAGGTGGAGAGGAGGAATTGTTATTGATTATTGTGTGTTATTGATTTATTATTAGGTATTGTGGAGGTGCTTTTTGCACATTATAAAAGAAATGAAATTAATTTCTTATAGTTTTACTTGGTGTCTGGACGTGTTGTCTGTGGGTTACACAGAGCAACAGCAACCCCTACTGTCACAATATACTGTGTGTGTGTGTGTGTGTGTATATATATATATATATATATATATATATATATATATATATATATATATAGTCACACTCAAGCGAATAGGGGGCAGCCAACAGGCGCTGCATGAAAATGACAACCGAGGGGAATTGATACAGAATGCTTATGTCTCTTTCTTTTATCCTCCAGGAGAAAAGTCGACAAATAAACGGCATACCTTTTGGAATTTGGCCACAACTACACACATCCACAAAAAAGCAATTCTCTTCTGGGTTCTGAAGATCCGACGCCAATAGATGACTTCACTTCTGGTCCACTCCCGATGACCTCACTTCAGCCTTCTCTCCCTATCATCATCTCAGGTCTATTTCTTCCACTTCCTGTCTGTCTAATATAAAAGTCCCCCTGTCCCACTCATCAATGTCTCTTGAAAAGTCTGTTTATGTACTTAGGTTACGGTGAAGTAAGACTATTCAAACGACCTACAATATACGGAACAGTGTCCCAAACCTTCACGAGAGTCTCTTGTGATTTTCTGACTTCACTTATATATATATATATATATATATAATATAAAGCTTCAATATGATTGGTTGTGTCACTGTCTGAATGGTTGTGATTGGCCAGTGTTTGATCACTTAGAGTACCTTTCTGATCATTTATGATTTTTTTGTAATAATATCCTCCATCCACTGCATTTTGAATATTACTCTGTTGTAGTTCTTCCAGACTTAAAAAGACCTCGTTCTCTGTGGATAGCAGAAGATTTAAATAAAAAAAAAATTAAGGAGTGCCAACTGCTTCAAGAACCAAAGCTATTTAAAAAATCAGGTAATGCCAAAAGCAAAATGAAACAGACAAATTAGTGAAATACTTCGCTCATTATTAAGTATACACCAAAAGGAACAAGAATGCTTAAAAATGAGAAAGAATTTCATTTATATGAAACAAGCGTGGCTGCTTTTTGAAACAGCTGATTCTTTATATTAATAGAAATATATGTAATAATTTCATGTTTCTATGCACTTAATAAAAAAGCCATATGAAATCATATTAAAAGGGTAAAATCTGCAAGAGTGGAATTCCCCAAGGAAATCTCACTTGATTCATTACAGCAGACCCTACACCAGCCACCTGTCTTTAAAAGTCCCATCATGGTACGTCATCCTTAAGGCCGTTTAGTCCAGTTCAGGCTCACAGTGGAGCAGAACAAGGGTGTAAGGCAGGAAACAGCACTGCACAAGGTTACAATCCATGACAGATATTTAGAAGTGCTCAAATTCAGCAATGTACAAAGCTATGAACGGTTGTTCTCCTTGCATACTGCGTAAATGAGGTGTTAAGAATTTGTAACAAAAAAAAAATTCCACCTCTTATTTTAACTTTAGATATTTTTTTCAAAGTAAACCTAATTTAGAAGTTAAACTGAATAATTAAATCAGGCCTGTTAGCGTCTCGGTGACATTCATAGATTAAAATCAATAATAAACCAATTTGATCACAATGATCAGCATAAAATAAATTTACCACAAGACTTAAATCTATTTGGCAGGAATAGAATTTTCTTATGTTATGAGCTGGTATGTGACTGATTGTTTTATTTATTAGTAATGACAATATTGAGATCTTCACTGTCAAAATTTGGATGCAGAGATGTATCAAAACATCTACAGTAGCTATTTACTTTAAAGAATATGAAACACCATTTAAAAAGATAGACATTTACAAAGAGACATTAAATTATAAACGATCTGAAGACATAAAGAATGTTTATGAAATTAAGATTATTCACTCTAGCCCATTCATCTGTAGATAATTCATCCAAGTTATTTTACTCACAGTGTCTTCTTTAACAAATATTGGAGGATCTTGCCAAAGATTCCCATTAGCCTCTGTGTAAAGAACTTGCTTTGTGTTTATGTTTTTAATGCATTTTGTGTATGTTTTGCAATATGGTGAGGAAATTTGCTGTTTTTTTAGTTTTTGATTTTTTTGTCTATGGATGTATGAAAAGTTTTACATTTAGAAATGCCAAGACACTGCACTTAACAGGAATTTTTTTTTCTTTTAGAAAATTCCACTCTTCAGTTTTGTGTTTAATACAGATGAGAAAGAAAGTAAACGGATAAAAATGAATAACACGAAAGTCAGGACAAATAAGTTGCATTAGCCTTTGGGAATTTCAGCTGACATATCTTAACAAAAGACTGTTACTTTTATGATAGTTTAAGCTTCATGTTTTCCAGTCTTTTCTCTAAGTCTTACTGTTGATAAATGATGATTTGCCTCATAATGCAAAGTTGATAAAAAATGTACTTCTATGCTTAACACATAGTTTAAACCAAATATGGTTGGTAGCCTTGTAGAGACCTCTTTTTAGTCTGAAGTGCAGGAGCAAGGAAGATCATTCCACACTTATCGTTGGATCACTGGCCATGCAGCATTTCACACCGTGCCATAATAATTCTTGTCGGCTTAGTGTTTCTGTGTATCAACAAAGACTAACATTCAAATAAATGTTCTAATTGTTACATGTCACCTTGAGCTTATGTGTGTCATTGTTATTACTGAATTTTTTTTTTCTATTTTTGTAATTACGTACGCCTTTTTAAAAGTGACTTCATTCCATGTGTTTTGTGGGTATAGCCTAAGGAGGCGGTGCCACCCTTACATCTCTGCTGCTTTACTTCCTCTGTCTTTATCTGGAGGCCACAGTGAGAGATCTAGACAGTGGTTCATAAGTTTGTATTTGGTGTCTTTTTGTAAGTATTATTATTATTCTTGTTTTTCTCATTACTGGATTTTCTGGTTATTTTGCCAGCTTATTTGTTTTGCCTTTGGTATTTGTGTATTAGGATTTGGTTGCTTTGGATTATCATTTAAGTAAATTTTGTTTTGTCTTTTGAGCGTTTTGCTATGTTTTCCTATTTTGCTATATAAATTCTTTCTTTATTAAGATTCTTTGCTGACTTTCTTTTTACAACACGGTGCTTGTGCTTATCCCCTCCCATGTAGGGCATTTTGATATAGTTTAAGAGTTCTTTATATTTTGCATTTTAGATAGATACTTTTTTTTAAGCCAGTTTTTCCTATCTTGGGCCTAGATAGGCCTAAAGTCAGCAAGTAGTTGTCTGGGGCAATGTGAACTGGATGTGCCTCGTCATGGCTGGCTATTAAAAGAACTTGCCTGCCACTTTGGGTATTTTTGGAGGGCTCAACTGTTATGTTTTAGCCATGGTTTCCCCCCATATTATGTTTAAATTTCTTCATTTTCTTTTCTTTTTTGCTTGTTTTACTCCATCACATATGCGTCAGAGGATTACCCTCTGAAATCCTCTTAGGTATGTAACCCACAGCAGGCCAAGACAGCACTGACGCTAAGAGAGTTGCTTTTCTTTTCCTCCACAGCGCTGAGAAACCGCCCAGTGAAGGCAACTGACTCCGCCCTTTCCAGTCCCTGGGTTACAAAAGCACAACCATCCAGAAGGAGGAGTTACTTCTTGACAGAGAAGTCGACGAGATAGAGCTCCTTCATAATTTGACCTACTTAAATGCAAATAGTCCTTTAGAGGAAGTTTTCTGTTGCTTTCATGCCCCTGTATGTTTTGCTTTTTGTTTTGTTTAAATATTGAAGTAAATGGAGATGGCTGGGTTGGTGCCCCAACATTTTATTTCTTGTCTTGACCTATGTGGTAGAAACTAACATTGTAATTAAAGAAAGCAACTCATCCTCAGCAGGACAAATCAGGAGAAAAGCTATTCATTGTATCTTATAATTACAGTACTTCTCTGTAAAACGCCTTGGAGGGAGCGTTCAAAAGCAGTCTGTTACAGCACGGTCAGAATACAATACAATACAATACAATACAGTTTATTTTTGTATAGCCCAAAATCACACAGGAAGTGCCGCAATGGGCTTTAACAGGCCCTGCCTCTTGACAGCCACCCAGCCTTGACTCTCTGAGAAGACAAGGAAAAACACCCAAAAAAACCTTGTAGGGAAAAATGGAAGAAACCTTGGGAAGGCATTTCAAAGAGAGACCCCTTTCCAGGTAGGTTGGGCGTGCAGTGGGTGTCAAAAGAAGGGGGTCAATACAATACAATACACAGAACATAACAAATCCGTTATACAGCATAATAATACAATAGAATGATCAGAGAACCAAAGAATAGACATTAATTTTATAAACTATTGAATTTGCATACAGTGTCAATCAATGCATACATTTTACTGTAGTTGGTTCATTGGTTTACACCCAAATGACTTATATAAAAGTCTGCTATATTATATTCTGGTTCTTATTATACATTTTAGTTGAGCCACCACCCACCCTTGAAATTTCTGTACATATAAAAACTGTCCATTCTGGTTGTTTACAGGACATCTGCTGATTTCTTAGTCATCCTTCAGTACATTTTGTTGTTCACGTGACCTTTTATATCTGTTTTGCTGATGTGCCTAAACAGGTTTCTGACATTTATTAACCCTTTATGCTATTTCTTTAAGATGAATGCTTTTGTTACCCTAAAATTATTCTTCTACATCTGTCATTCCCACAGACAACCACACCTTTTGGTTTATGCTGATATTGTTATTTGTGTTTATTATTTGTACCATTATGTATTTTTGGTTATTATTTAGAGTCTGTGTTTGAGAATATGTTCTGCCTTGTTGCTTGTGTTTTAATGCCACCTGTCTGTCCCTATTGAGAGATTGCTCCCAGCCCTATAAAGGTTGATGGGAATTGCAGTCCCTCTGTGGTACATTGTATGTGTTAAGTGTTGGCAAGTTCTTCTTTTATTGTTTGTTGCTATTTCTTCAAATTTTCAGGATTTTTGTTATTTTTTGGCTAAGTTTCAAAATTTTGACATTTTATTAATGTATTGGGATTAAGTTACTGTGGATTGCCTTTTTAGGCAACACCTTTTTTGCTCTTTTGTGTATTATTCTAAATTTTTATATTTTATTAAGTAAGCCTTTATTTATAAATATTCTTTATTTGTGCTCATTGCCAGGGGTTTATGGTGAACCTCCTCCTTTTGGAGTTTCCATTGCATTTTTTGTGTTAGTTGTATTTTTTTGTCAGCTCCCCAGTTTTGAGCCTGTTCCATTTGAAAACCGAAGATGCTATTTGGAGCCTGGCTAGACTAGCAAGCTTCTACTAGGCAGACAAGTGAAAATGCTAGACTGCTTCTTGGCTGAATTTTGGAAGCCTCAGAATTTAGCTTTGTAGGAAACTCCAGTCGTAACATCAACCCCTTGGTGTGTCATTTGTGACTCCTTTTAACTACATCAATAGGACAGCACTGCATATTCTTAACAAGTACCCACATGTATAAATTGATTTTGAAATATGCACTATACTGTGTAATATAACATTTATAACAACTTTCATATTCTGTCTCTCATTCACCTGCCAAAAAAACTGGTAAGACTTGCAGTTTTATTTGTAGAGATTAGTTGATATATGTTGACTGAGTAGAAGTTCATCGATGTACTATTGTTTGCATATGCTGTGACGCATATGCGGCTGATAGTTTGAAATATGTTCAGGTTAAAAAAATGGGTTGGCCGCTTTTTTTCTGCATGTACTCCATTGTGTTGTTTTTTTCAGATCTACAGGTATGTTTTCTGTTTTTGTCACTTCTTTTGATCAAACACTGTATTTATAATTAAACAGAATTTTAAGTGCACTTTATATTATACCTTTCTGACCTCGTACATGTTTACACAGCTAACCGCACTCTTAAGTCCTCTACATCTGGTCTTCTCATCAACCCCCCTGCATGCCTGATCACCGTGGGTTTCAAGGAATTTAGTCGTAATGCTCCTCGCCTCTGGAACTCACTACCACAAAACATTCGGGACACACAGATTCCGTAACTATTTTCAAATTTCATTTTAAGGCTTATCTATTTAGATTAGCTTACACTATATGACCTTAGGCTGTATACTTATTGCTGTATTTTCAGTTCCATAGATATTGATATATGTATGTGTGTATGTGTACATGTATGTTTTTGTTGGTTTTATGATTTTATTATCTGTACGGTGTCCTTGGGTATTTAGAAAGGCGCCTTGAAATAAAATGTAGTATTATTATTATTATTATTACTTTGTTATGAATTAATGTAACTGAATTGAACATTTGGGATTACAAATATTAAGTGTTAAAAGGAGAAGTGGATCACATAACATTAGGAAAATGCAGAATCTATCAAAGGCACCTCTTTTTTAGAATTGACCAATAAAGCTTATGTAATATCACACATTTTCAATCCAAGATTCTTTACACATCTGTAGCATGAATTTTTTTCTCAAAAGCATATCCTCTCATACATATATTCTCCTTTTTGTTTTAAATTTAGCACTACTAGATTATTTAATAAAGGCTTCACATACTGTATGATTTGTCATTTTTTACTTGTTTGGTTAAGATTTAAAGCTGCTGGTTTTTATATTTTAGATGGTGCTTCATCACCATTTTGTATTTTTTTTTGAGTGGCTAGGGTTGCCATGCTTGTCTCTGTGTGATGTCATCTTTGAGTTTCTGTATATTGCAAGTAAAAAGAAAACTAAAGAGAAAAGAATTTAAAATTACAAATACAGTTTACCATCATGAGTTATTGTCTACAATGATTTTAACACTTAGTTTATCATTCTTGATTACTAATACTACTACATTCTCCAATACTGTGCAGTCTCCTAGATCTAATCTAATAAAGATGTCATGCACTAATTTCTTACACCTACTAGTTGCAGTTATTATTTAGACATAGAAACATGGGTTGGCTATCTCTTTTTGGTTTCTGATTCAGGTATAGATTTAAACTTTGTTTTCATCCTTCTTCTTCTTGTCCTTGCAACTAAACTGTGGCCATTTGTTTCTGGTCTAGTACACTTGGCATTTGGCTGGTTAATGTAATGAAATAAATAAATTGGAAACCAAGAAGGTATCAAAGCTAACCAGCGAAATTACTAGAATAGATCAAGAACATGCCAGGTGTCCAAGTGAGGCTCTTCATAGTAAAAGGCAGGCTCTGCATTCAGAACTCAACCTCTTGACAACTAAAGAAACTGAATAACTCATTTTTAAATGAAGACATCATTACTATGAACATGGAGAGAAAGCAAATAAACTCAACAAATCCACAAGCAAGAAGTTCACAATGCAGTCACCAACACAAACGGAGACAAAATCATTGACCATAAAAATATAATGCACACATTTAGAGACTACTATAAATCCTTATATTCTACTGAGTTTAAAGAAGACAAGACAATCTAATGCATTTCTGGATGCATTACAGATACCATAAATACTGTTAGTGCTATAAAGTCAATTCAGAGTGGGAAAGCTGCAGGCCCCGATTGCTACCCTGCCGAATTTTATAAGTAGTTCTCCACTCGGCTAGCTCCCCTCCTTTAGAGCAACATTCATAGAAGCTAGAGACAATAAAATTCTACCTTAAACTTTTTGCCAAGCATTAATCACCATCTGTCTTAATCAAAACAAGGATGCATTACAATTTGCATCATACAGACCAGTTTCACTTCTGAATAATGATGTTAAGATACTCTCCAAAGTCCTAGCTAAAAGAATGGAATAAGTGCTGCCTTCAGTAATATCACAAGATCAAACTGGATTTATTAAAGGCCGACACTTAGTGTCCAATCTTCGACGCCTGTTTAATGTAATATATTCACCCGCAAAGTCAAACATCCCAGAGAAATTATTATCCTTGGATGCAGAAAAAGCATTTGATATGATTGAATGGGAACTACCTTTTCACTACATTGGAGAAATTTGGGTTTGGCCCGAACATTTGTGCATGGATCAAACTACTGTATACCAATCCAGAAGCTTCAGTTTGTATTAACAACATTAATTCAGACTACTTTAAACTAGAACGTGGTACCAGACAAGGATACCCCTTGTCACCGCTACTTTTTGCAATCGCCATTGAACCACTGGCAGTTCATTGTCGAAATGCTTATGGGATAAAAGGGATTATCAGAGAAGGACTTGAACAGAAAATTTCTCTATATGCAGATGATATGGTACTGTATATATCAGACCCAAAAATACTGTGCCTGCAGTCCTAACAGCACTAACAGAATTTCAAAAGATTTCTGGTCTCAGAATTAATTTGAATAAAAGTGTGTGCTTTTCAGTGAATTCTCAAGCACACAATATTAGATTGGACACATTCCCTTTTATCATTGCAGATCAGTTTAAATACCTAGGGGTAAATATCACAAGTAAACATAAAGCTCATTATCAATAAAATTTCGCCGTCTGTATGGAAAAAATTAAGCAAGACTTGCATAGATGGTCAACCCTTCATTTCACTTTAGCTGGAAGAATTAACATTATTAAGATGAATATCCTCCCTAAGCTTCTCTTCTTATTTCAAAACATTCCAATACACATCAATTAAATATTTTTTCAAGAAATTAGATTCAACCATAACCTCATTTATTTGGAATTCAAAACATCCACGTATCCAAAGAGCAACCCTACAATGGCAGAAGGTGGCATGGCTCTACCTAACTTTCAATTTTATTACTGGGCAGCAAGCATACAAGCTATAAAAACCTGGACATGGACACAAATAGATGAACATATACAGGCTTGGTACACAATAGAAACAAAATCCCGCAGTACTTCTTTACATGCTTTGTGCCCCAATAAATGCAAGTTATCGCCAATATACTAACAACCCAATTGTGCTTTACTCATTCAGAATATGGAACCTTTGTAGGAACCATGTTAAGATAGAGAATCTTTTATCGATGGCACCTTTGCTTGAGAACCTCCTTTTCAACCCTTACAAACAATTGCAGTTTTTAATGTCTGGAAAACATTTGGCATTAAATCACTTAGAGATCTGTACATAGACAATGTCTTTGTATCCTAAGAACAATTACACTCCAAATTTAACTTTCCAGAAACAAATTTCTTTCACTACCTTCAAATTAGAAACTTTGTTAAGCAGAACCTGCCCAATTTCCCTCACCTCCCACCTACCGCTATACCGGAAAAAATATTGCTCAGTTTCAAGGACTCGGACAGCTTTTCTGTAATATATAAAACCATTTTACAGTCCCTCCCTTTCAAAGATCCAAGAGGATAATGGGAAAAGGATCTCTCACTCAACATATCAAAAAAAGGAGTGGAAGGCAGCCATGCAGAGAATTCGCTGGAGCTCCATATGCGCAAAGCATACAATTTATTCAACTCAAAATTATATATCGAGCACATCTGTCTCATTTAAAATTGTCCAAAATGTTTCCAGGGCAAGATCCAACCTGCGAACGCTGCAATCAAGCTCTAGCCTCACTGGGTCACATGTTTTGGGCCTGTGCCAAATTAACATCATTCTGGACCAAAATCTTTAAATGCCTCTCAGACAGCCTTGGTGTCACAATCCCTCCTCACCCACTAACAGCTGTGTTTGGTGGGCTCCCAGAGGGGCTTAAAGTGGAGAAGGACAAACAAATTGTGAATTCCTTTACTACGCTATTGGCTCGTAGACTTATCTTGCTAAACTGGAAGCATCCTAACTCTCGTCTTAAGTCAGTGCGTAGCTGATGTTTTATATTATTTGAAACTGGAAAAAATCTAATTCTCACTTCGAGGATCTGTGCAGAACTTTTTAAAAATCTGGCAGGATCTAATCAATAATATTTTAGAATAAGCTTTTAAAGCACTGAGGAAGCAGATTCTCTCCCCATTTCTTTTTCTTCTCCATTTATCTTTATTTAATTATTAATTAATCTATTTACTTATTTTTTCTAGCTTTAAATTTTATTCTGCTGCCCATGCTATCTTTCTCAGTGGTGGGGGTTGATTTGTTTTTAATCCTGTTTTTGTAAAATTGATCTGTTTGTATGGAATGCTGTGCGATTTCAATAAAATCAATACAATTATAAAACAAAAAATGTAATGACCATCCTGTTTTAACATTTTAATGTGGCCACTTTGTAGAGAAGGTGTCCTCCATATATGGTGCATTGAAGAGGTTTACATATCTCATTAAGTGTAAAAATAGGAGGCTCAGCTCCTTTTAAATTTACAGGGTCTACTCTCCTACAGTTCCTACACATTTCATGAACCTGTTTTGGGATCACGTATTCAACTGGGGCGGCTGCTTTCACACCCATACATGTCCCTTAGGGATAATTCAGTCCATCAAGCAGAGCACACTGGCGTGTGTTATCGTATAACAGGCTGTTAATGCGGTCAAGTGCTTTCTCATTTTCTTTTGTAATCTGGGATCTCATACTCTTTATTATTTTCCCATCATGTAATAAGAAAGCTGGCTTCCAGTCACACCAAACTGCCGAAAAGCTAGATACATCAACAAGGGCAGCTTGGTGAAAGAGTGATGCGATTAATCTCATTTTGGTACTGGACAAAAACACACACTGAATAGGGCTATTGTAACTATGGTGTTTATTCCTTTTATTCAGATAATGGTATCATAGTTTCTTTAACTTCCTAGGTACAGAATCCCAGTACAGTCCTTACAAGTTACATGTAAGTATTGCACTAGGACTCTGTACCTGGTTTTACTTTTCTTTTTGAGTTTTTGCCTTTTTCTTTGCTGATTAACATCTCCTGTTGGTATTTATATTTAGGTGTTTAATATTTGTAAATGGTAATTACTTTAATTTAGGTTAAAGTCTGTTAATACCTGTCTTAGCTCATTTCTTGTCATGAACTGTATTCATGGGATAGGGCTCCTCAGTCGCCTAAGTCTGCTGCAGTCTGGCACAGTCCGTAGGGTTGCTTCAGTGCCAGTCAGACTGCTAGGGCATTGGGTTCTCCTCTCTTTGTCTTTGGTTCCTGTTTCACTTAGTTCTTTTACATGTAAGTTAAGGCAAAGTCTGTTGTAGCAGAAGTTTCTCTTTTAAAGACAATTATATTCTAAGTGAATGTTTCTACTTTTGACAGAGTAACCCTGCTTTGTAATTTGAAAAAGTAGAATTCAGATTGTTAGGTTTTGAGTTTTTGTTTCTGTTGTTAATGGTTACCTAGGCACATTTTGTTCCTAGCTGACTATCATAAATTAACTTTAAAGTAAACTTACAGTAACTACCTTATTAAAGTTGTTTTTTGTTATTACATCTAATTGTAACATAACTGAAGTCAGAGACACAATTAAAATGAACAAATTGCTATTATTCAAAATGTTTTATATAAGATGTTTTAAGACATAGAGAAAATAGAATGCCATCCAGGTATTATTTATATATTTTGTGGTATATCGGGGCCGTACAGCTCCCCAAACCTGGATTCAGACAGGCACAGTCACACACAAGTGAATTTTTTTTAAGGGAAACAAAATTACAAAAGAAAACCCTTGAATATTGATTTGATAGGAACTGTCCGAATCGTAATTATGTGGTGGTGTAGGAGCATTTCTGCTTCTGTCCGTTCACAGTCCGTCTCGTTTTCACAATGCTGTCGTTTCCTCTCACGATGTCTTCTCAACCTTTCTCCAATCTCGCAGGCTGCTTTGCGGCAATCCAAAGTGTAAGGCAATATACACGGAGCAATGGTTATAAAAGGGGGACACATAGGTATCCAGGCTCTTTAAAGCATAAATAGGGATCACTTCACTGACATGTGAGCAAGCCACGGTAAAACTGTGAGACGCGCCGGCTACAACGTAACAGTAATAATTTCCGGAACGTGCTGTTATGTTGTCATTCATTTTACTCACTGTCTTTCTTTCATTCATATGTTATGTAGGCACGTACCTTTTATCTTCGGCAATCTCATTCTATAACCAGACCTCCGGAGCTAACCAGCGTAACACTGTCCACCACCCCTTTCATTATTCCGGCACATTGTTGACATCCGTGAGTAACAACAACGTACTAAACTGGAAGGTGGTCTACGCATGCGTGGAATTCGCGGACAAACAAAGATCAAGATCTAAATGAAGATCTCTTTAGTTAATTTAAAGCACAACAATTTGTTTAGTTTGAATGTCTGTGTTTTGAGGTGTGACTGGCGTACTACAGTCTTCAGTAGTATAAGCCTGGAGGAGATTCTTATTGCAATGCCTATGTTTTAGCTGTCTCTCTACTGCCATCTAGTGCTGCTCCTTTTAATTCATTAAAGGTCAAACAAATATCAAGATCCAAATGAAGATATATATATATATATATATATATTCAAACAAAAGAAACTTTTTTCAGGCTTATTCCAGGTTAATACAGGGAAGGGAATTGGGTATGGCACCACCCCCAACTTCTGTCTCATTTATTTCCCTCAAGCAGTGGAACAGAAATGGACAAACAACCACTGTGGCCACAAAACCCTCCACCCCTTATGGTTATCATGGCATTTAAGCAAAGTCACCACCAGAGGTTGGCATTCAGGATTAAACCATCCACAATGGGACACTGAGCCCCCATGCCTCTGAAACCTTTTTGCTTTGAACAACAGCATTATAGCAGAACTTTATGAGCACATTTGTACTTGCCAAATTTTGCCTTTTGGACATCAGAATTAAATAGAGCATCCCTTAGGACGCTAACCCTCATTATTTTGTGTTTTGTTTACTTCCACTACATATATATTTATTGTGCAGAGCAGCCCGGACACAGACAGGCAGAAGACACCGATAGTTTACAACCACACACGCGTTTAATATAAATTTCCAGATCTATTTACAACACCGCACAACCCAGTGCCCCTGCACCAAGCACCCTCAGTCCAGGCCTCTTTCAATAATGCCTCTCTCTCTCTGACCGCCTCCACTCCTCTCCTCCATACTCTGTCCTCTTCCACCCAACTCCAGCTACTGAATGGAGGGAGGCGGCCCCTTTTATGTCCACCCGGACGTGCTCCAGGTTCCTCCAGATGAGCTTCCTGTGGCACTTCCTGGTATAATGGAAGTGCCAGCACGAGCAGTTGGAAGCACTCTGGGTGTCCCTGGTAATCCTTCCTCCTGCACTTCCAGCCAATGTCCACGGCTTCTCGGGCATCTGGGCACCCCCTGGCGGTGACCACGGGCCCTTACAGGATTGAGCTTCCATGCTCTGTTCCAGTGGTATCCATACCAATCTTGTGGTTCAGAGGAGGCGTAGTCCCTCTCCTGGTCCTTCCAGGCGTCCCAGCTGGGTACCACCCCCAACCGCTCGCCACAATATATATATATATATATATATGGAGCATATAGGTTGTGTGTGGTGGCTCTGAGGCTAGGGATCTGCATTGGTGTGCAGAAGGTTACTGGTTCAAATATCTGTTACTGCCAAGGGGATCCTACTTTGCTGGACCCTTGAGCAAGGCCCTTAACATGCAATATCTCCAGGGGTGCTGTACAATGGCTGATCCTGTGCTGTGAACCCGAGGCATCTTCCTAATACAAGAAATTGTATATATATGTATATATACAGTATATAAAATCTATCCATGATCCTGATCAAGATAAGCGGGCATTTATATACAATAATATAGGTGGTTTGAATTTGTATTACTGAGTACACATTTTCATGAAAATAAACAGAGTAAACCATTAGGCATATTGACTCTGAAGAAAAACTCAGTTGTCACAATGGTATCTGGCTTTAAAACATTGTCGGTTTAAAGCACCAACTTCTACCCCATTGCCCTGCAAATCTCCATGGATATTCCTGTCTGGGTTAACGGCACTCACTGTTGTCATTGATAGCTTGAAATTCACCTCTTGAAAAGCAAAATCCATCAGGGATGACCTGAAAGCCATCATTCTCCCATCTCAAATCCTCTCTCTCACAGACTGAATTTGAGATAGCTTACATCTCAAGTCCCTTGATAATGAATTAACTGTGGCTCAGTCTGAAACGCCGAAACCTCAATTACTAAAGTTGGGGTTGGCTTTATATTGCTGAGTGTTTTTGAGGCGAGCCTTGTAATAGGCTACTTAAATCCTTGCATATGCTAGAGAGTAAAGGACAGAAATCTCTGCGATGCAAATTCTTATTGATGTAGTAACATTTTTAAAACAAAGAAAACAGAATCTAAAAATGGCACACAATAGTGGCTAATGCCTGAGAGAAAAACATTCACAATATGACAAGTAAAAAAGCTGATTCCATTCGTGGATTTCAATCAAGTGGTAAATCCTGAGGGGGGAAAAAAGGTTTAATTCATGTCACCAAAATCCTACGACCAAGTGAAAGCAGTGCCTGCTGAGGTCATCTTTTTTTTCTTAAGGCATCACAAGTTATCACACTAATCCTTTTGTAGACTGAGTGTTTTTTTTTTGCTTCTGTTTAACCACTTTGAAGTCAGACATTTTGCGTAATGATATGCAGGCCTTATATTAGATCCCATTTGTTGTTTGAAAAATCTATTATGAGGACAAAAGGTCAGTAACCTGCCCAGTAAATGAACATCAACAATGTAGGGCATACATGTTTTGTTCAAATGTAAAAAAAAAAAAAAACTACAATGGAGAATCAAAGAGTTAACCACCATGTCTGTTACATGTAAGCTATTTATTAAAATTTTTTATAAATAATTCAATTAATTTACAATATGCTATATTGTATAAGAAGAAGCACTAATTGCTAAGAAGCACCTCCGGGGGTCTTTCTGCCCAGTGCTATCAGGCACTTCAGTGCTTCCTCCCAGTGCACTCGTTAAGTTTATTTTGAAATATTGGAATAATATTCATCCATCCATCATCCAACCCGCTATATCCTAACTACAGGGTCACGGGGGGTCTGCTGGAGCCAATCCCAGCCAACACAGGGCACAAGGCAGGAAACAAACCCCTCTGCAGATCAGAATGATATACATTTATTTATTTGTTTATTCATATTTATTATTTCTTTTTATTTACATGTTGATTGTTTGATTGCCTGTATTATCTGAGTCCTTTGAGTCTGTATCCTTGTTTTAATGTTTCTGCTGTTAAATGCATGTGAATTTCCCCTTGGGATTAATAAAGTTTATGTAATTTAAACTAATATAGCTACAGTTCACACATTGAGAAAACTACAGTCCTCAGAACATTTAAATCTTGGTTCAGATGAGAACTCTTATGGCACAGCCAGAGCTTTTGTTGCACTGGCTCAAGTTTATTTCTTGTTTATTTAGTCTTTTCCTTATTATTTAAATATAATTTGTCATATTTTATGTTCTTAGTTGTGTTTAGTCCTTGTATTTATGCAGAATTATAATTTTTATTGATGTGATGTTTGTCAATTTTGATTTATGTAAATTATGCCAAAATTATTATGTCAAATATAATTCTTTTTTTTCCTATCTGCCCTGCTGCCTGTATGTGGAGCCTAAAGAGATGGGGCCACTTAATTAGGCAGCTGGGCCACTGACCATAGCTGTATTCAAAGCCAAAGCTGAGAAAGACTGAACAGCTTTGATATTTTAATTCCTGGTTTTGATTTTTGTGCTTTTATTTTGAGGGATTTCCTTGATCATTAACCACTGCTCTTGATTAAAGGTGCTGTCGTTGTTTAGTGATTATGTATTTGTGTGCTTTTAGGTGTTCTGTTTTTCCTCTGTATTTTGCTCCTGTCTTACTTTTTGTAATTCAATTTTGTGGGACTGGGAATATATGATTTTCCTTCTTTCCCGTTTTGTAAAACTTTTTTAACTTTAAAGGTTAAGCCCAATTTTTGGGTTAGCCTTCATGTTGAGTTTGGGGTTTGACTGCCTGGGGTAAGTTTTTACTGGAGCTCGGACCTGAACCAAGCTTGGTCTGGTGAGGTTTTTGGTGGACTTTTTATGCTTCTTGGTGAGAGATATCATAACCGGAACCAAAAGTGCATCAAGTGAAGAAGCCAAACGTTCAGCCAGCCCAAAATGGTGGTGTAGTAGGTGAGAAGAAAGCATTGCCAATCGAAACCCCTTTTATAAAAGAGAACAAGCTGAGATATGTGATATTGTTGAATGTCTTATGAAAAAGAATCAGGAGACTATGTGCTGAGTGAAAGCACCATAACAAGTTCATTATCAGAATAATATACAGTATTTAATAATAACAACAAAGTATTAGGGAGGATTAACAGTGGGACAACACAAAGCGACAACTAAAGAAACCAACAAAAATCTAGGTGCTAGAGTGAACTTGTCAAATTGGGTGGCGTGCACTTGCACATCATCTAAACGGGATGTCCCGACACAAGTAAGCCTAACACACTCACCTACTGGAACTTTTCCACTTTGTCTCCATTTCTCTCCCCAAATCTCAGTTGCACATCTTCTCTTAGCCATTGCCCTACCCTTCAGGACCTGCACTCTATTCCTCAGATCAAGATTGTCACGTTAAAAAAATACCACCCACCACCCATATACAAACCCATATACAGATAGATAGATACTTTATTAATCCTAAGGAGAAATTCACATACTCCAGCAGCAGCATACTGATAAAGAACAATATTAAATTAAAGAGTGATAACAATGCAGGTATAACATACTATGACTTTGTATAATGTTAACGTTTAATGTTAACGTGCTCTTTTTAAATAAACACTTACAGTGTGAAATTTTCATAGATATTGTAACTAACACCTTAAGTAGATACCAGAAAATTACATAATCCGTGTATATACAATGTGATATGCCTAGGCTCAACCTTTCATACATATTGGGGGAATAAAAAATCATAGGCCACTACATAGGTAATAATCCAACAACAATAATAATAATAACAATAATAATAATACACAAATATATCTTGATGAAAAGCGAGTGTCACGCAGAAGCAGAAGATCTTCCTTCTCAGAACTACCTGCATAATTCATCAAGTACTGAACATTGGACAACAGATAGATACTTTATTAATCCCAAGGGGAAATTCACATAATCCAGCAGCAGTATACTAATAAAAACAATATTAAATTAAAGAGTGATAAAAATGCATGTAAAAACAGACAATAACTTTGAATAATGTTAGCGTTTACCCCCTGAGTGGAATTGAAGAGTCGCATAGTGTGGGGTCTCCTCAGTCTGTCAGTGGAGCAGGATGGTGACAGCAGTCTGTCGCTGAAGCTGCTCCTCAATCTGGAGATGATCCTGTTCAGTGGATGCAGTGAATTCTTCATGATTGACAGGAGTTTGCTTAGCGCCCGTCGCTCTGCCACAGATGTTAAACTGTCTAGCTTTATTCCTACAATAGAGCCTGCCTTTCTAACAAGTTTGTCCAGGCGTGAGGCGTCCTTCATCTTTATTCTACCTCCCCAGCACACCACCGCGTAGAAGAGGGCACTAAGACTTAAGACAATAAGACTTAAGGAACCCAGTAGGTTCCCTGTAAAAAGCAACCAGCATAAATTGAGGAAAAAAAAGGTAATAATAATAATCCTTAAACTGGCATAATATTGGAGACAAAGAATTGGTAAATTAAAATTAAATAATCAGCTACAACCATCTAAACTAGTATGGTGCGGAGGTGTGACCCATTTCATGGCTGCACTCGGGTCCTAATCTGGGATCCTGAGTTGGTTTGTCGTGTGGTGGGTGAGGCAGTGTGCTGTATCAGTGCGTGCTCCTAATCTCTGTGTCTCTCTGTCTACAACTGTAGACTTTGAATGCAGTGGTAAAGACTGATTTAATTCAAATTATAGGCATCTCTCAAGTGGGCTTACATTACAATTTGCATTTGAACTCCATAAATCCTGTCCTCTGTTATTCACTTCCATCAATGACTTGATGATTACGCTTTTCAAATTCAATCCTGCTGCTGGCATGCTAAAAACGTTCTCCATTGCAATTCATTTTTAATAATTCTGCAGATTCAGATTAATTATCAGTACATGGTAATATTGGTCAAAATGAAATTGAGATGCTGTTAACAACAATCTGAAAACAGAATAAGTAAGCTGTAGAGTCATTTGCAGTTGGTATGGACTTTCAAATCACTTTTAACATTGGAACTTTGCTCTAGCATCATACACCCATAGATGACTCCTATGGCAATATGTAATAATCAGGAAAATGAATAGCAATACCATGGACTGACTTGTACTTTCAAAGTGTGCTTACACCACTTCTGATTCTCAAAGGCTTGCAGTATGTTGTGATGTTGTAAACATGTTATGCAAAATTTTTAAAAATTAAAATAGAGGAAATGCAAAGTACTTGGGTAGGATTTGAAGAATTCCTCCAAACTTCCACATGTCAGCACAGGTTGCAGGTATTTTATTCAGTAAGATGGAACAAGAAAGGCCGCAAATACGAAGTTCTTAAGTGCACAAAAATGCAGGGAGATACAAGCCTTCCAGAATGAGTTCTAGGGTAAATTCCAAGTAATATCTGGGGGAATTCTTGAAATTTGAAGTGTGTTCAAGGACTCCAGCAAAATAGCCTAAGCCTGGGTATTAATCTATCTGAGTGAACTTGGAGTCAAGAGGGGATTTAAGGCAAAAGTGCATCTGGCAACGTAGTACTGGGACCAGTATCTTTGAAGAGAGGGAGTTTAGGAATATTGTGTACGTGGATCTGAGAGCAATTTTCAGAGCTTGTGTCCAAACAGTATTTTGAATGGTGAACAAGTGGCAAAACCCCTCCACGCCATCCAATGACCTGCTATTTAACCTCTTTACCGCATCCAGTGTGAAAGCTCAGTGTAGTATTTATCAGATTTACTCCTAGGAGCTGCCCTAAAAGTCTGATGAGGACAAGAATTTGTGTTACCTCAGAGTATGACATGATTTTATGGCACTCCAAGCTGTAAATTGGGCTTCATGGTGGCATTTTAAGGTTTTCTGATACTAATAGTAAGGCTTTACCAGAAAGATACTACTACTATATTATTATTATTATTATTATTATTATTATTATTATTATTATATTCAAAGTAGTAGGAGAAGAAGGAAAGTATATCATTATGCTTAGCTGCACATTATTGATAATGCAGTTCGTAACAATATCAAGATTAATGCTGTAACAAGCACGGAGATGGAAAAATCTTAACAAACACTAAAAGAAGTTAGGCCCAATTAAAGGCAAGTTTATTTAACAATGAATGATCCATAGCCATACTTTTGGAAGTATTGTGTTTCCCTGTTATGGTCATGGGAAATGCCTAATAAAGTAGCATTTACTGAAAAATAGTCATAGCTATTCTTGCAGTACTTCTGAAGTCACATTTACTCTGCCATTGTTCTTCCAGCGTGACGTGCCTTGTCCTTCTTCGTGATCCCGCACCCATCCCCCACCCCCCCCACCCCCTGACCCCTCTTACATTCTGCCAAGCCCTATTTATCCAGTGCCACAAGAGACTCTGCCTGCCTTCTTGAACTGCCTTGGGATTGTAAAGTGTAATATAACTGGGGTTGGTGGAATGCACAGGACGGCCTACCTGTGTGACATTTCGCTATCAATCATCCATCCTGTCCCACTTATTTTCAGGGTAATGTTTGCTACTACAATACAGTTTGCATCCATGACCACCTGTGTGTTGATACTGTGCTTTTGATTCATGAATGCATGCTAATTCACACTTGGGTCAATGATCTTTATGTATGTGTTGATTTGCATGAATGTACAGTAGCTTGCCGTAACAATCCCTTACATGGAGTTGTGGGAAATGTTTCAATCTGTTGTCACACACGTGCGCATGGGAGGCAGCTAAAGGACTTGAGTAAGGGCAGTTCCGAGACATACCGGGATGTGGCAGAGTGCACTGACACTTTTTCTCCCTTTCCTGTAGACCAGGGGTGTTGAATTCCAGTCCTGGAGGGCCGCAGTGGCTGCAGGTTTTCATTCTAACCATCTTCTTAATTAGTGACCAGTTTTTGATGCTAATTAACTTCTTTAGCTTGACTCAGGCCCCTTAGTTGTTTTTTCCTTAATTAGCAGCCAGTAATGAGACATAAAACAAGCAGGACATGACCAGCTCACCTGTACCCATCAAACAAAATCTGAAAATAAAGATGAAGGTCTCAGTAAGGTTGATCCCTCAGGTTACCAAAACATTTTAGGAGTTCTTAGAAAAAAAAAACAGAATATCAAATAGTTTTGGAAATGTCTGCTGTGGCAGAAAGAGAGCAGCAACAAGCCGTGGAATTGAATAA